>JBAMYA010000006.1:11617447-11632512 GCA_037176975.1 Arrhamphus sclerolepis | reverse complement strand
CACACACACACACACACACACACACACACACACACACACACACACACACACACACACACACACACACACACACATCTCAACTGAAGAACTTTAGGCATGTCATAAAAGCAGGGGCAAAAACTACTAGAGATCCCCAACTCACAATTGCTCATCTGTGTATAAGCTATTATAGCAGCAGTCAGTCATTAAAAAGAAAAATTAATGCCTTGTGATCAGCTGTGCTCAGGGGGATTGAACCAGGTCTGGCCAAAAGAATTTCTCCTCTCCTCCATTCCATCCTCCTGCTCTACCTTATCTACAAGGAAAGAGAGAGTGAGAATTCTCTGTAAAGTCTCTATTACTAATTAATGAATATTTTTTGAGCAGAAGGGGAAAAGAAAGAGAGAGAGAGAGATGAAGAAAGGGAAGTGAAGTAGACTACACCCATGGGCCATAGCTGCATTTATGGCCAAGTCCCTGCGCTGTGCCAACCAATGGAGATCAAGCAGAGAGAGTGGAAGAGGGGGGTAAGAGCAGAAAGAAAAGAGGACAGTGGAGGGTGTTTCACAGGCGGGAGATTAACCCTGGGAAATTGATCCCCAAGCACAGAAGTCATTGGCTTCTTCTGCTTTGCCTCCCAAGACCTGGTCTGATTTTATTTGTTCATCAATCTTTGAATTGCACACTGAAGTGCAGAAGCATCTTTGAAGAGGAGCGTGCACCACAAATCCTAAACCAAGCTTAAGCAACTGTATCTAATTTTCTTTGATGCACATCTATGGCCTCACAAGTCCAGGGAGAGGGAGATATTCTCCATCTACAGCTTCTATAGAGATTGTGCTACTGTTTACAGATGAATGCTGTTTGACTAAGGGGTGGGCAATCTGGGCAAAAAATAATCTCAATATTTTGGGGGATTTTGACGATAATGATAATTAGTCGATGTCCTTTAAAAAGTGATTTAATTGTGAATTGTCCGAGTTATACCTACTCAGCGGTTACAATTATGGGCACGATGTTTATGGAAAACACTCTTATTGAGAGTGGAGGCGGCCGCTATTGCAGCGCAGACCAGAGAAACTGAGTGACTTTTGTACACGTCTCATTGCAGGAAAAGTGTGGATGTTAAAACACCCAAACCCCACACAGGTGAGACACCCATGGCTGTAGAGAGCGTTCCTGCACCGTGTATTTGGACTGTAAAGATGTCAGGAGTTTCCGCTAGAGGTTCATTGTTTTTGGCAGAGTCTTCAAAATACTTGATAGCGCAAATTGCCAAATCATTAAAACAACAACTAACAACAAACGATAAATATCACCCATCTCTAGTTTGACTTTGACAGTTTGTCCTAGTCAATAATATTTAGAAATTCTGAAAAGTAAGTGGCATTTCTCCTCTCTGAATCTTTGCCTGAGGCATCCACTGAGCTACAGTGCTTACAATGGCTATTACATCATCACAGGGCTGAATTTGTCTCACAGTCACCGTCATGTCACTTGTTCACCTACTATTCAGAAGAGCAATTATGCCGTTACAAACTAGAAAAAGAGAGTACAAATGCAGAATAAGATATCCACAAACTAGACACTTTGACATTTTACTTTAAGATTAGGACTCTCCTACATCCAAACTGATCCACGGTTTTCATTGTGATGAAAAGAAAGGTCTTGAGGGCTGTAATTGAAGCAAATAGCTTTAGGCATATTAACATGACCTATTATTAACATAATTTAATACCGTTTTAAATAACTTGTCTTTTTCAGTGCATAATAAAAAGTTCATTTTTAAAAAAGGTACCATGTGAAAGACATAATATCAAGCAACCACTAAATCAACTTGTTGCACAATTTCAAACAGAATTTTTCCTGCTTAAAATCAAACACTTTTTGGTAAGAATGGTTTGTGCTTCAAAATTCATTTAGCCGTCTCTGTAGCCGTTTTATTTCAGGTTCAGAAGTCATTAACATGCCAAAATATCTGCTCCCAACAAACATCTACAGCTTGACAGTACAGCTTCCAACAGCATTTCTTGCCAACATAAAAGCAGTTCAATAACTTCAGTTGAAAGATCTTCAGAGAAAAGTAAAACTGACCTGTGTGAGAGTAACTTTCAGCCAACATGCCCCTCACAGACTACTGAAACATGCCTTTTGGAACTAGATGTTTGCCCTGCGGTAACAGACAGGGTTGCTTTTACTACTCTGATTCAAATGCTAATAGCAAAGTCACAGAGGGGGAAAAAAGGTGAAACAAACATCATTTGCTGCACACTGTCAGAAACAACTAGAAAACGCCAGATTATTGCCAAAAACAAGCTCAAATGGAGCTAAAAATCCGCCTTCCACCAGTTCACCACCCAACCCCCACCACAAAGAAACAAAAAGAAAAAGAAAATTCACCTGTCAGATCTCATACAATGCACTCATCAAACTGGGAGAGGAGATGGACATTTTCAAAGCAATCCTCTCTCATCCCTCCATCATTCCTTACAGCAGTCTGGAGTGATTGGCTCCAGCACCCAGTAATGAATAGATATGGAGCATCAATGACTGGAGTCAAGACGGCGCACTGATAGCCTGTTCTGGGCAGTAGATGATTGTCACTACCTTCTGACCTTCTTCAGATTTTATAACCTCTCCTTTACTACTCAAAGGCAAACATAAGTGAGGATATGTTATCTAAACTTCAACAAGATGCCAAGACTCATAGGATTCTGAAAGTCTCTTACATTTGTGTTGTTTAAGATTTTATTTTAAATTTACTCAAATACTGAGATTCTACATTGAGTTGTTATAAAGGTTATAATCAATTGAGGGAATGATGAACCAAGAGAGAAATGTGGTGTGAAGACTGCCTGGAGAGGAAGCTCCAGTGGGACTTGCAAAGAGAAAAGAGAAATATGGCACGGACCAATTACTCTCTCAGACATCTACGTCTAATTTCTATGGCAAAGAATCTGCGAGTCTTAGAGAAGAGGCAAAGGCAGCCATTTATCTTTCATGTTGGATACCCCCAGTCAGGAGAATTTTTTTAAGGGAGAGGGCGATGAACAGAGAACTGCATTTGCATAAGAATACATGCCTATACTCAACCACTAAGATGGGGGAAGGCAAGCTGTTTAATTCATGCAATGGCATTCGCTTGTTGGGAATAATTTCTGCGCGTGGCCATGTGAAGATTAGAATTGGTTTTCTCGTTAGTTCGAGCAGGTTGGGTTGTCCAACAGAAGAGAGAAAAGGGACTTGGTGGTTTGCTCGCTTTATATTCCTTCAATGGCGATTAAGAGTTTGACGTTAAAAGATCCCTTAAGTTTTTTTGCCCTTCACTACACCCATCTTTCACTCACTCCTTCTACACTCTTCTCCCTTGAGAGAGGGGATTACTGGCACACTAGTACACACAAATGGCACTTGCTCAAAATTAAAAGACTTTCACAGGCTGCTAATCTAATGAGGGTGCAAGGGGGTGCGAGGAATGAGAAAGCGGCATTTCAGCTGCCGAAATGAAAGGACAAGAGTGGATTTTCGTGTTGACCGCCAACATTGCACAAAATACTAACAAAAAAAAAGTGCCCTCAAATTCACATCAGCTAGGACTGAAGGCAAAAAAAAAACATCAAGCTTGTGGACAGAAAATGTGGATGTTCAAAAGCACCAACAACCAAGAACACAAATCAAAGTTGTTCAGCCAAAACTAGCTGGTATTTGCCAACTCACACCTCCACCACCAGAGCAACAACAATAGTATGCCCCGTGTTTGGTTGTTGCTCCTCCACAAAGCTGCAGGTTATTTTCATGTTACAGACAGAGGAAACGCTTCCACACCAGGTTCAACATGACTGGCAAGTGATGAGAAAAATCACAGGCATCGCTTAAGTGGAAAAATCATTATTCAGGTAGTGGGTGTACCTGTATAGCAGTTCAGTTTTCAAAAAAGAGAGAAAGAAAAAGAGAGAGAGAGAAAGAAAAAATAAAGAAAGAAAAAAGAGAGAGAGAAAGAAAGAAAGAAAAAGAGAGAAAGAAAAAAGAAAGAAAGAGAGAAAAAAAGAAAGACAGAGAGAAAGAAAGCAAGCAACAAATTTGCTACTTTAGAACAGTGTTTTCCAACCTTTTTTAGGCACAACAATATTTTGGAATTAAAAAATAAATAAATAATACCACAGCACATAACCACCCAAAATGCGCTCTGTGTCACTGTCACCTCTTTCATCACTATTGTCTTAAGGTAACGAGGTCATTAGGGTGCTACTGCTTCCACCTGCTGATGTGGAAGAGCATTTCTTTACTCTGCAAGCTGCCACACTTTAGTTTGGCACAGGCCCTCAACAACGGCGCACTATTCGAGGTAACTAAGTAATATGAATGAAGTAAAATTGGATAAACTCTCACAGCACTCCCAACAATTTCTCATGGAACACTCGTGTGCTGTGGCATAGAGCTTGGAAAGAGAAGAAGAGAGGGCCAAAAAACGTAAATAAATTGGTGCTTTTGATAACAAGTATGCAAATATAGTGTGCAATAAAGGCTCAGGGAAATGCCAGTAGCATTCTACACAAATGGAGATTTCTAGTTGAGAGTGGGACGCGGCTTTTTTCTATGGCCAATGCAAACGTATAAAAATCAGGGCAGCCAACAGCCAATTTGTTATGCTGAGTTGTGGTTTTTTGGGGCCAATATGTTTTCACAATTTTCTTTTTTCCTCTCTACATGACAAGATATAATAGTTTTAAAAACAAAAGATCCGCAAATTTTCTGAACTAAAATTATCATTAAATGAATTTAAGCCTTAATTACAGTTTTTACTCTAATTTAATTGATTAAATAAATTAAGAAGTAGTATCACATTCAACAACTCAGGGCTGCCTGCAAATGTGCCTCCTTGTTAATGGGCTATATATCCTCAGTCTTTGACCAATGGCAATTACTTAAAGCAAAATTAAAAAAAAAAACTTCACTTGATGGGTCTACCGCAAGTCTAGATCATACATAGTGAATAATATTGTTAAAAGATTCCAGAAATATAACATGTAAAATCAGACCGAGCATGAAAAAAGCATGGTTTTAGTGCACTATTTATCCCTCTTTATTTTGTTGTTGTTAAAAAATGTTAACAAACAACATTAATATTCCATTACCAACTTTCTGTCCCTTGATACACTAAAGATGGCATGTTTTATCCACAGAAAACAGCAGTGAACACAAACATAGCATCATTTCCCAACAGTTTCCAAATAGATTTAGAAATGCACACTCTATTAGAGGGCCTGAGCCAACCGCTTCAGGTTATTACCAGAACCACTGGGCTTGAATGAGCTGCCCATCATAGCCGTCAACTCCCATTTCGAGCCCACTTCGGGCACAATGCCCTCTAATGAAGAAGGGTCACAGATGGGGTACCATCTAAGCTGAACGGTAAACTATGTGCATAAAGATGGCATTTTCCATCTTTGATCATTAATGCTACTCTTACTCAACAGGAAAAAGTAGGGGGTAGATGCATTTGCCTGATTTCTGCATGGCTGCTGATGCCCACTGCGCTTTTCACTCCAGTTATGACAGCACTGTGTTCATATCACTAAAATCTTTCTGGTTCATGCTACTACCTGTCGTATTTCAAACTTAAATGCCAATTGCTATTTCATCAGTCATGAGACAGCTGTTACTCATATTTGTTAAGCCTCAACCAAGTGCACAGGCAAAGATAATTCAGCATGATCCCCAGTATCTCAGAGGAGAGTGAAATGCCCTGCAAATATTGGCAACAACAGTCAAGCTAGCTGGATTGTCAATCAGCAAAAGGTAAAGGTATGGGCATTAGGCAGGTATCACATTACACAGATAACACTTCCCTATGGCTCTCACTTATAGGGCATCCCTGTGGTGTCTGCCGGGCAATCAATGAGTGAAATCATTTTCACTGTGAAATCAATAACTTATTGATGGGATTATCCATGTTCAAGTGTTTCTTTTACAAAAGCTGTGCGCTTTATACACTCTTCGAGCATCATTCTTTTCCAGCAACATAGCCTTGGCTGAATATGAAAGGCTTTGACAAGTAGGTGAATTTTATATTCAAAGAACACTTTTGTTGCTAGAGAAATAATTTACTCTTGCAACAGCAGAGTAAATTAAGCACTCTTGAAAACTGCCAAACTTTCACTGACCTCAACTGCCAAATCCCTACAAAAACCCAAAGCATTGCTCTTTTGCTTGTCCTTAACTCCATACATTGAGAAGGTAGATAGAAAGTGACAACACAAATAAATACATGCAAACATGCATTTCCTCTGAGACATGATAAGAGCTGCCTACCTGCAAGTTCATGATGGATGAGATCAGTGAAGTTGGGGTCATCCCCCCACCAGAAGAGCCAAAGTTCCCTCCGGCCCTGCCGCTGACTGCGCCGCCACACACTTAGTACGTCGGCCTTCAGGCAGCGACTGAAGCTGCATAGGATGGGGTCCTCCTCTGTCACTGGGAAGAGGATGGGAGCAGAGGTGGGACCCTGCCATACAAACTTCTTCCATTTGATCCCTGTCAAGTCAGCCTGCAAGGTAAGGAGATAGAGCAAAAACAGTTAATGGGGGGAGCAGCTGGTTCAGGATCCACTCAGCATCTTCGAGTAAATGTGTGCACTGCAGAAGGGGGGTAGTAGAGAAAGACATATGAAGACACAAAGACAAAACACAGAGCAAGAAGTGAAGGAGCCCCTAAAATACCTGCTCATTTAAATGCGTTTGTGATCTTCGCTCTGCAAACAGCCTGTTCCAAACACAAATTTGTTTAAAATAATGCTGGTAAAAGTGGGCTCACCATCTTAATCCCCATTATAGGCGAGTACGGGGGAGGAGGTTGGTTTGCTTTTTCATAAACAGTCTGGCTTTTATAGAGAACAAAACACACAGGAAAAAGCCTCACAGGTAGTAAATCACTGGCAAGGTTATTAAACGTTAAAACAGGAACATTACACTCCACTGCCAGCTAGCGCTTCTGCTAATCAACCAAATGGCGATAGACTACCCATGTCTACCTAAACACATGTACATACACACGCCAACAAGATGAGTATGTACACACACAATGCCTGGGTCATATATATCAATGTCTCCCAGCAATCCAGCCCAAGATGTAGTCATAAACTTCAAATAAACTATGAGAATATAGACTGTTCATGTTCCAGCAGTTCAGACTTAGCTCATTCAGGCTGAGTTAGAAAGCCTTTCCTCTGTATATTTAACCAATTAATCCATGACAATTCAGGACATAACTAACTCAAGTGCAGAGGTGCTGAGCCTGAACATGCGATTACCTGTGGTTGAGGTGAAACAGTGGCCTTTCACCTGGCAAGGGATAAACTGAGATTTGAAGTGTTATTTGGAATGCAGTAGAAGAGTCGGGGCTGTCAAAATAGTCCTGGGTGGCTCCAGATTATCAATGGTGGACTAACAGGATCAAACAAAATGACACCAGCAGATGTCCAGAACGTAAAACAAAAACACGCAGTTGACGGTTTTTGTTTTTAAATCTACCATCACTTAAATAAAATAATGTCTCAAGATTGTTAGCTTATCATAATTAAGCAGTAATTGTCAAAGAAAGTGTGGTACAAATGTCCTGATCTCTAATGAACAACCTGAATCTGAAAGCATAAGCTTCAAGGTTCATAGATTCAAGCGAAGTCTGAGTGTAACGGCAGAGCTGCAGCAGTTAGGCTGCTTCTTCCTGCTGGAGTGTGAGAAGCCCCACTTTACACCTGCGTCTCGCTCGGAAACATCTGTGCACACAGTGGAAAGGGAGAGTGGAAACAACAGTTAACTGTGAAACTAGATCATGAGCTGAACACACAGGAAATAAGAAGGTGAACATCCCCATCACTTTACTGACCACGTCCAGCTCCAAATGGTATTACAAGTTTCATTCAGTAAAACAAGTCTGGTCTTGTGTTGCCCAACTACAGTCCTCACACCTGTCACGTGCTGCACGCTGGACGGCAGGAATCATGCTCGTCTCAATCCAGATACCCAGGTTTGAACATCATGACTCTTTTTTTTAAAAATTGGTTCAATTGCTCTTTTCATTTTCTATCCAATTCACACTTGAATTACCTCTGCATAGAATCATTTTATTAACACTTTCACACTAAGCAAGTCTAAAGTCCAACAGCAAAAATTACAAAGGAGATGAACATTACCACTTTATAGGTCAAACTAAAACAGCTGTGGACTAAAGTGGGCACATTTAGAATGCAAATGCTTAACATTAAGTGATAATAAAATGTTACACATATTTATTTAGAGTTTAAAGAGACTTCAGTGTTAAACCTTCTTATTGTGTGTGTGTGTGTGTGTGCATGCTTTGTTTACTGTGATTAGTTGCGATGTGATGAATCCGTTGCAAAAATGAATGGATTATCAAGCAAAAACTATCAAAAATTAGGTTTTTGTTAGTAGATACTTTAAATAAACAAGAAATTACAAAAATACAACAAAAATTTTGCATGAGCAAGTAGAAAGTTTTATTAGCACTGAATGTGGAGTCAGGTAGGAAAAAAAAAAAGAGAGAAATCACTGACATGAGTCTTGTAAACGTCCAGAGTTCCTGTAGAGCAACTGTACACACGCCAAAGCGAACCGACTGACCGAGTCCTCTGAGCACTGAGAGTTTGATCAGGTTCACTGCCGTGATCTAGCCACAGTTACAGCAGTCACAGCTAAAATACTGATTAATGTTGCTGCTACAGCTGCTGCTGTGCCGTTAACTCACAGGAGCAGCAGGCTACTCACCTCATCTTACATTACAGTTCTAGTCATGACCTTTTTAGTGACCGTTTCTGATACCACCAGGACATCCACATCTATGCTGTGGATTCTCTGCCAGAAAGGCAACTCGGAGGATTATGAATCTCTCCCATGCAGTAGAAAACAGTATTAAAGAGGAAAGGTGTAACTTAATGTCTTGTTGTCACTGCCTACAAGCAATAATTTGAAACAAACTACTTCAGTAAGGCATATTTTGCTCTCATTCAAAAACAGAAAAAATATTCAAGCAGCAACCTAAATTCTGAATCGCTCTGCGTAACACAGATAAGGGACACATCCAAACAACACGAATCTTGACCCCATCAGTTTTTAAAGTTGTGGAGACATATGTATAATGTAATCTGCCATCTGCAATGTGAAGCTGACAAGTGTCACTACTTCATTTTGTTCTACTCTGTTCACCAACAGTCGACCTTTACTTTAACTAATGACACCAGATATTAACTTGTGTCTCAACTCTTCACTGAGTAACAAGCTCAAGGCGGTAAAGACATCGAGACAGGGTGGACCCAAACTGAAACTCCGTAACATGACAACACTTAGATTATTTTTGGTGGAAGAATTTATCTGATCTGCTTTGGTCTATGTTGATACAGCAAGATGGTTGAGAAGTGATGCTCTGGCTCGAAGCCAGTAGGTCTGCTTTTTAAAACACAAGCGTCTGTACCTGCTGAGCTTGTCTGATGTTAACTTCAAAGAAACTATTCCCCACCTGGAAGACTACAAACAAAATCAGATTTGTTTAAAAAGTAAGTGAGCCAAGAATTTCCACTGCTGATTCATATTGAATGTACATAATGATCAGAACTTCTTGTGTAATCAATTATTCTAAAAACATAACACCAACTGTCACTGCAGGAATACTAAATGTTTCTCTCTGCATTTGCAGAACTGATGTATGGCAGGTCTCTGATTTTAAAACACAGAAACAGACTAAAAAGAAAAAAGAAAATAAAAACACAAGAGGCACCAGTTTTCCAAGACGCACTACCAGGCATTCTTTGGCACCGATTCTGCCAGGATGTCAAACTGATATTGACTTGTGCGAAAGCATGAATAAAATTTATCCTCAAAAGATGACAGCGCTCGTAAAAGGGTGACAGATTCTTTTACCTCCTCATGCCTTTGTAGAATTTCATAAACTCAGTCACTTCTGGTTTTTCCTTTCATTCTCTCTCTCTATGACATACAGCAGTAACAACAGGTCATCAAAGTTCAGTCTGCAGTGTGTGCTTTGCGTCACAGAACATTACCGTTCAACAACGAGGACGCTCACGTCACTGCAGTTCTTGGTGTAAAGTCACTACAAGAAACTGCACTCTCTAATCCAAACTCTAAAGTTCACTTTTTGATGTGCAATTAAAAGAAAGACATCTTACACAAGATATGTTTTGCAGATGGCCAGTTGGCTACATCATTTAGTAATGATACTGGGGTCATATTACATGTGTATTAAAATGTCATGTAGCTAAAATCTAGAACAATTCACAAAGCCTTCTTACAGTTTATATCTGTCTTCTGATTTTACACCAAAAAAAACACAAACTGCCCTTACATTCTCCTGAACTTGAAGCGCTATAAACCCCCTCCATGAAAACTGCATATATCAGTCCACTTCTCTCCATCAACAGAGTGCTCTGTCAAGGACAAACATGTCTTCTGCAGTTGTTCTGTTTCTCCTACCTAAATAAATTAGTTACAGACTATGTGTGAAAACATTGACAGCCAAAGAATTCTGTGCATTTCCCGCCTACAATCATGCTTCCCAAAATATTTGCACGAGTATGTCTCAAACATTTTGAGCCCATGAATACTCAGTCTTCTCCCCTTAGTAAATTCTCAGGTATGTGAACAACAGTTTATAAAATGTCCCAGCGAGGAAAGTACTGATGGTCATGAGAAGTTTCATCTTTCATAAGCCAAAGCCAAAAATCACACTGCAGCATTGGCAGGGGGTCTAAGGCTGAAGCCACTGGACACAAGCAAGAAGTTTTGCAGAAGTGACGCACACTTAAAGAGAGTGACATAGGGGGGTTGTGACCTCTGATTTTGCCAGCTGCTCACCTTCCCCCTGGCAACTTGGGGTTCTGGGTTTGAATAGGGTACACTGTGTTCAAGCAGCTGCCTTCCTGCCTTTCAAGATATGGGACAACAGGTGAAGCAGCTCAAATCATGCCACAGATGCTCCTCTTTCTACTAGTTCTCTGGGTCTTTTCCTGCCAGTCACCTCTCTCCCCAAATAACCCTGTCATGACACAGAGATGAAACTAGCAAGTGTGTCTTTGCATTTTTGGTTGAGCAGAATGCAAATCCACTTGGTTTCATCTGAGAAAACTAACACACAACTCTTGTTCGTTTACTCAATCTCTCAGCAGATGCTGTTGCTTGGAATAAAGCAAAAACATAAAATTAATGAAAAAGAATGCTATAAAAGTGTATTGTAATGCAATGCCGATATAAACTATACCTTCACATTGAAGCAAAACAAAAGAAGAGGAAGAAAAGCAAGCAACAAGTAGTGTCCTGCTCCACACATGCAGTGTTCATTTTTTCCCCTTTGGATAAAAGATATCCACAGAAGAACGAAGGGGGAAAAATCTACCACAATGTGTTCACATTCTTTCACCATAAAACCACAAAGCGGAGTCTGTGCAGCAAGTGAGTCATAACAGCAATGGTGTTATGCTTAGTCTCAGTGAGCAAGAAAATGTCAGCCAGACGGGCACAGCACCACAACTACCAGCCTCTATCTTGCCTGTCCACTGTAGCCAACGCTGCTTTCAAGAGCTGTCGTAAACATTGTAATTACGAGTTCAGCTCACACAATCGACCCTGAAGAGCAGTATCAAGACAGAAGGATTTTCTGCTGTGAAATGTTACCTGTAAGGGGGCGGAAAGCTTGGGAGCTGTGTCAATTTGCACTAAAAGCAGTGTACTATTTCACTGTATTGTTATTCTACTTCATTTAATGTCAGCATTAGCACTGATGCATTTCTAGTCTCACTTATCATTTCCCTCCACACCATAGCTGCACTTTAAATCTGTACATTTTCCAATCTTGTCACTGCAGTGTGGCGGTGTGAATTTAATCCGTTAACAAGAATGTACTTTTTTCTCTCACTCTCTCTCGCTCTATGGGATGCATTTCAGCACTTCACATCATCACATTAAGGACTTCCTACTGTTGAGGAATAAGCTTCAAGAGCACATTACACTGCCTGGCTACCATACAAGTGTAGTTAAGCCTGTTGACAAGCCAATTAACTGCAACAACAAACGCACTCTGACCATGTTGTTGATCATCTGGCCAGAGGAGGGACTATACACTCACCCTGTGCATTTGCTGTTTGTGGCTACTAACGTAGACTCCTGCTGCTGCTCTTACTGCACAGTTTCTCCTGCACAACCACTATTATTTAGGTTGATATTAACCAGTTACGCGTGGCAACACGTTCATATAGGAAAAAGCAGGCTTAACTCCAGTTCAGCAGTAACTGACAGCCCGAGAATGCATGCCACAGATTATATAATCAGCCTGAAGCCCGTGCCCTAGTTGGTGTGAACACTAAAATGTGAAGTCCATGGGGATTAAGCCACTAATAAACAAGTTATTTCATTATACAAAAACATTTAAGGTGTGCCAGCAAACACTGATGCGGACAATTACATTACGCGCTTGCAGCAACAATAACAAAACGCTTTAGAGTAGAGAAAAAAACCCAAAAAGCTTGGAAGGACTTGTGTAAACAAGCTGACAGTTAATGTACAATCATCTGCCAGATTAGAAATTAAAGCTTTAACTTGAAGTGCGTTAAGTGTTGGTTTACGGGTCAGCACTTCACAAAACACAGGAGAAATACAACGAGAGCTAGAATGCGGGAAAGTACAGAAAGTTATGACAGTAAAATGCTCATTTCTCCCCAAACCTCAAGTTCAAACAGGCAGTTTGTTGTGTCTGCCTTGTAAAATCTAGTAAATGAACCTTCAAGAGCGAGTTAACTTTGAGTGTTTTTCTTGCGAATACAAAACGGAAATGCGGTGAAAAGAATGCCAGACGGCAGACAGGTCATCACAACCGAAAGGCAAAGTGTTTTTTAAAAAGAAAAAGGGAAAAGGAAGGGACAGGGTAACATTATCGAAGTTGGACACCTTGTCCCAAAATGATGTCAGGTTGACAGGCCTTAAGCCTGGCTCAGCTGTGGCTAACGTTAGCTTAGCTCCGTCCAGCCAGTTAAAAATGGCTGCTTTCCTTTAGTTTTAAATCTCTTACCAGACAGAATAGATTGGAATGGCAATCCTCCAGGCTGGCCCCGTTCGGTACGAAACAAGAACTCATCCTTCTTCACTGACAGATCCAAATCTCCATCGTTTCACTTCCCGGGGAATAAGAGAACAATTTACGGATTTGTGTTTTCTATGATGTGCAAAAGCTTAATCAGCGACTAAATGTTTTTTGTAACATTTGGCTGGAGGAGAGTTAATTCAACAACCTTCCGATTGCAGTTTCCTCCGCCGGAGATTAAAAAATAAAATAACATAAAATTTAAATTTTTAAAAAAGCGGATGGAAGAGACTGCATGGTCTCTACGCCGACATCTCAGAAAGTCCACAGTAAAAGCAGATTAAGAGAAGCGTAAAATGTTCATAAAACAAAAAGGAAAGGAGAGCAAAGAAGCAACTCTCCCCCTCCCCCTTAGCCCCCAAAACGGTCTCTGCTTTAAAAAATAAAAACGTCCCGTCTCACTCCTCCATCATACATTTCAGCTTAAAAATGAAATACATCCTGTCGCACCCTCTCGAAATCTGGCACCGGCCTACGTTTTTACGATTATTTCGATCATTATTTCAGCCTCGGTTCCTGTTGGTTTCCATTTGAATTCATGGATTCCTTTCTTTAATGGCGGCCACAGGGACAACTCTGCCTTCCACAGCCTATTGGCTCATTCTCGGTCACAGCTTCGTCAAGTCAGAGGACCGAGCGTGGACACGAATCAGGCGGCGGGGGACATTTCCGGCAAAGTAAAGGTATTGCATGTTTTCAGGTTGAACATCAGGGCCGTTTCTAGCTCCCCCCTTAATTATTTGTTTGTTTATTTATTTATGTATTTGTTTGGGGGGGGGGGGGTGCAACAAGGCAATTCAATCCTGTCAGATGATCTGCTGGGATGCATCATAAATTATGCCAAGGCTACCGGAACAACACATACCATGGAAATTTATTATTATTATTGTTAGAAGAATAATAACAACAACAACAATAATAATAATAATAATAATAATGATAATAATGATAAATATTATTAGTAGTAGTGGTAGTAGTAGTAGTATTAGTATTATCATTTTTGTTGTTGTCGTTAATATTATTGTTATCATCATCATAACCATAATAATAATTCATTTATACTGTGCTTCTAAGGTCACACAAAATAAAAATTTAAAAAAATTAAGTAAAAACAGATGTATGCAGCAAGGATGGACTTAAAAAAGAAAATCCACAGTGGGGGGAGGAAAATGACAACAAAACTAACACAGGAATTCTTACTTTAGAAACTTGCAAATGTGCAAGAGGTTAAAAAAAAAAAAAAAAAAAAACTCCCAATTTATGACTTTAAAGACTTGTAGGAGCGTCATAAAGGGAAACATTCAGAAAATCTGAAAGTATTAACTTACAGATGGTCCATATCTGATTCAAATGATTCCAAGTAGGACTGGGCGATACAACCTCAAATCAATATCACGATGAATTGAACAAGTAACCTCAATTTCATGTTTTTGTATCATTTTATTTTTTTCCCCTTATAGATCACTGATGAGGCTGTTCCAGTTCAAAATGCACATCTCATCCAGTAGGAATGAAATTCCTGGATGCATCCCTGCATTCACCATTTTATCAGGGATGCAGCAAGTGGAGACTTGTAAATCATTGTCTCCCACTCTTTTAGTCTGTGTTTACTGAATGCACACATTTACTTTTATGATTCATTAGATTTGTGTTATCTTAGTTTTCTTCAACAAGGTGTGGATGTAAGTACTATTTACAAGTAGCTCTGATGAATGTGAAAGTTATTTATCATGTCTATAAAACAACATTTCTGTCAGTCTTTACCTCAGAGTACAGTCTCAGCCAGTCAATAGATTATCGTTATCAAATAATACATTTGTTGTTGTACTTTTGCTCTTTTTTTTTTTTTTTTTTTTTTTTTTTTGAAGATTTGTCAAAAAAAAGAAACTCTTCACTCCTGCCAAATATAGAAAGTTGTCTTATTT
>JBAMYA010000006.1:11580235-11617347 GCA_037176975.1 Arrhamphus sclerolepis | reverse complement strand
GGAAAGGAGGGAGGAGAAAAAAGAAAAAAAAGAAAAAAGGTTTTTCTTCAAAAGAACTTTTTTCCCTTTGGGTGGATCAGGAGGTCCAAAAAAAAAAAAAAAAAAAAAAAAAAAAAAGGCGAGGTGATATTAACCACTCATGACACATAATCTACAGTACCAGCAACATATCTACAAACCTCTACATCTTCCACTATCAGAGAAGCACGAGCTGACACACCTGTCACATGGAGCATCTACTGTGCAACATTTGAGTGCATGTGTATTTGCATACTTCTACTTACTTGAAGGCATGGTGTAGGTGTCTTCTTCGTCTATGATCTCAGCATAGTCGTCCGTTTCTGCACAGTGAAGTTGCAAGAGCAAAAAGAGCCAAGAAAAATTAAGCGCCAGTCAGTTGCATAAAAGACCAAGAGCTGAAAACAAAATTGGACGGAAAATTCAACAATTAGATAAAGCAAAAAGCAAAAGTTGAATTATCATTGCGTCATCAACAATTGCACCCATCTTTACCACTCTATACCCACACAAACGCTGCATGCAATTAAAGAATTCAAAGCAACAAAGGGTGCAAACTGCAATACAAAACCCCCATCATCAGAGACAAACACCTTTTCCAAAGACTGCCACCACAACAGACTCTGAGCGCAAGTCCAATAACTAAAATTCTCAAGTACTACTGTATAGATGCAAACATGGAAAGAGCCAAAGCAATACAATGGTGAGGGAGACAGACAGAGCAAAAGGGAGGGATGGAAAGGTTCTTTCCTAAATGAAAACAGCCTGAGTCATGGCTCACACAAAACACTTGCAAGCATAAACAGAAAGACATTTCATCCATCAAACATAGTACAGTAAAAGTAGAGAAGGAGCAGAAATGTAATTGCTTTTGCTAATCAAAGTCATTTAATATATAGGATGAGGTTTACCATCGCCACTAATGTGACCTGCAGACGCCACATGCAGCATGAAAGACAAATGTGTTAAAAGACAAAAGAAAACAGAAAAGTATTAGTTTCACTCTTAATATGGTTGAAAATAAATAAAAGGTCCAATCAAATCGGTTTTGCATTTCAAGTATTTTCATTTCAAACTGTGTAAATGTGAGTCAGTCAGAGGTCAGTAGGCAGTCAGAGCAGAGACAGAGTGACAGTGACTAAAGCTCTCCACCAGGACATCTGGCGAGACAAGGACTCTTCACTGCACACAGATGAGGCTTTATCGGGGGAAACTGGGGATGCACGCATATCTATGAACCCTTTATCTAGCTCTTAGCACTTACTGTCATTCATGACATTTAGAGTAGAGGGCAGGGAAGCAGAGGAGAAGCAGACCAACGAGCAAAGAGAAGACAAGGCAGGGACTTATACCTGATATGCAAACGGCTCGAGTTCGTACTCCATCCATCCGTTTTTCCATTCGCTTCTCATGATTTGAAACTCTGTAAGCGAATGAGGGGAAAAAAAAATCTTGGGATCTGGCTCAAACTGGAAGCAAGTAAGAAGTAAGCAAGTGACATGTTTTAATTAATACTCAGTTTCTTCTCAAAACAGAATGTGTGAAATGACAAAATAAAATCCACAAGAGAAGTTGCTCTGTTAAGGTGAAGTAAATGAGTCTTTACATTGCACATCTTTAGAAAACTAAATCAGTTCACTTACTTTGGTATAGAAGGAAGCGCTCTATCACCCTCTGCAGATACAAAATGAGCAAATAAAATAAACAACCTTCAACCTGACCTTATGTTAAAGCACAACTGAGCTATATCCATTTCTTTGCTGCCATAGCTATTTTTAGAAAAAACTAGTCACACACAAGGTGATCATATAAAATGACAAACTCAACACTTCATTAGCAAAAATCAGACTTCAATACAGTTTTAAATTTCAGTCAGGATATTCTTTATACTATAAAGTCACCCGCCTCCCCCCTTTAAAAAAAAAAAAGTCAGTCATTATCGAACAAGATAATTCTCAAAACGCTGCTCATGTTACAGACAAATCCATGACTCTGTATAAGGCTGAAAAACATTTAAAAGTATCACAACTTGGGTGACCAGAAAACATAAGCGCATAAAAGAACAACAGTGTACTTGTGCAACCTACCTTTGTTAACTCTGACGATGAAAGAGTGAGTAACTGACGAGACAAGCCGACAGTAACCGTCAATCAAGTCAGCCATGTTTTCTGCGGTAGTTAGCAAGGATGTAGTAACGGTGAGGGGCTACACACGGACACACACACACACACAAACACAGAGAGCTCAGTGTATGAGTGAGACAGGGAGTTGCTTCACAATGGTACAATGAGATCCTTATTGGGAACAACATCCCAGACCATTGCCCGTGCACATGGTCTTCTATGCACACACCCCAGACACTGATACTGCTGCAGTGATGCACATAGGCTCGTCCATCATCATACGTAGCTAGCCGAGAGCTGTAAAACTCAGGTGGAGATTGCAACAGCTGTCTTCACATTGTCTCAATGCTGATTTGATCTCCCCTAAACTTTTTTACACTGCATTTGCCCTGAGTAGGAAGAAACCTTGTACTGTTCAGCAACCAAATATAGAAGACTATAATGTGTGTTTGTTGCTTGCAGAAACAGTTACACTCGTCTTTAAGAATTGGAAAAAAGACAGTATCAAGATACAATGTGCCAAATATTAATACACCCCAGGGAAAGAAAAAACACGTACGCATATTTGCAAAATAATTTTGAAATCTAAATACTTTGACTGAGAAAACTATTTATAGGAAAATCCACGTCAATGGATGGCTTTAAAAAATCCAATATGGAAGAGGAACAAAAGACTTACAATACTTCAATCGTGAAAATAAGAAATGTTTCATAATAAGCTACCCTCCAATGAAAAGGCCAGTGGAAGACAGTTCTTACCTCTGGAGCACCTGCAACATTCAGCTGCAGCATCCCTTTCCTGTCCTTCTCTTCCAAAGCAGAGTACTGGATAGACTGGACTTGATTAAAGTTAGCTAAGTGTGTAGGCTGCAAAGATAAAAGACATAGACAGACATATCAAACAAAAAAAAAGAAAGAAAAAAAATAAGAATCACAAATGATACTCAGCAATAACAGTACATTTTTCCCCATTTAATAACACAAACTCCAACATAATACAAAGTATTTAAACAAGTAAACTGAGCAGGAAATATTTGAGATTCTACTTTATCCTTTTAACTGAAAATGCCAGATAGTAACTTTCTCTGATCTATGTGGAAAGTTACTGGATTAAACTTCTGTATCTATCTGTCAACATAACCAGTAAAATTCAACCAATCAGATGAACTGAGCAGAATCTCATTGAGCCAGTCAATAAAGAGGAGCTGGTTGATCGTCGTCACACTTAAAACTAAACCATTGCTGGTATAGTAGTATAGAATGCTGATGCAAATGTTTGTGTTTTAGCTACTGACGAACAGCTGGGAGGCCAGCAAGACAGATTATCTGTATATGATTGGAATTCACCTGCTTGAAAGGTAACTATTTCATTGTAAAATTCAAGGAAATCTGCACTTTTGATCAAGGAGATACAGTATCTTCAAACAAAACAGGTCAAATGTTCTTGACAAGTATTGTTTACATTGTACAGGTGTGTTCAAGGCTCCAACTCGTGTTTTTAATCACAGCATTGCTTGACGACCAAAGTAGCATTGAGAGAGAGGGAAACATGGCACCGGAAGACAACGTTTCTCAGCATGAAATCATGATTATATTGAAAGTCTATAAGGAGAACATTTTCTGGTTCTATCCAAAGCGCATCAGATAATGATCACAACATCAGAAGATTAATATATCAAGCTTTGTTCACAGTGAGGAGAGAAAAGAAAGACATTACTAAACTTGCTGAAGAAATCAACTTTCCAATTAGCAAAAGTGAAAATAAATCAAAAGAATAAGGTCCATTAGAGTTCTCAGAGGATGAGTTGTAGTCTCCAAACCATTCCTCAAAAGGGGAAACCAATGTCAAAGACACCTCATCATTTCACAGAGCATCACTGCAGCCAAGTCCTACTCAGTGATTAATCTACATTTGATAGTAGCAGAATCACAGCAACGTTGCTAAACAAAAAGAACACGATAAATAAAAATCACTTTCCTACATGAATCAATTCTTATTACAAAATGAGTATTACAATTCTTATGTGATTTCTTTTTTTGAATTTTAAACCACTGCCATGGAGACATTATATTTTCATTACAAAGACACATTGCTGAATAAAACTGCACTCATTTCATAAGATGTGTCTTCACTAAGGAGGGAAGCTTTGGATTTACTGCTGTGCATCTGTTTCCTTCAACTCCATACTGTAGCACCTGCTTAATCTAGTTGTTCAATCTCCCAATTATATTGTGACCTGGTGATCACGACAGGGGGTCTGACTTTTTCTAGCTCATTACATCTGTTTTATAGCAAAAACCACATGGCCTTTTTGGCATTTTCAAAGCTCATTAAAACAAAGTGTGGAGATGAAGAACCTGCCTATAGGGCACTTTAACCATTAGGAGACAGTATAGTGGGTTGCAACCACAGTCTCCCAGTAAAAGCCTTCAGTATACAAAGATGTTGAAAGCTTTTTTAAGAACTTAAAAATACCAGTTATCATCTTGTTAACATCTTCATGCGTACTCACCATCGAGCCCTTATCCGTGAGGTAGCTGATTCCTTCCTCTGGTCCAATTGCTAACTCTACTGATATAACCCAACTAGACTAAAAGGGGGAGGGAAAGAGAAAAGTAAAAAATAGAGAATTAAAATACATTTCAGAATTCAAAATATTATTCTATTAACTATTTTAGCAACATATTACAATAGAAGAACAATGCAACAATAACATACTGATGCCAAGTAGGACTGTGCAAGAAAAACTAACATCTAACCAATGCATAGTAAAGCTTCCACTTCTTCTTTATTGATCGTCTAATGCAACACTATGCTTAAGACTTGTCAGTCAGCGTACCCCTAAAGCACATTTGAAGCACTCCTTGTCGAAGCGGTAGATGGGAGTGACTATCTCAAAGAACTTGTGGATGCTCTGATCATCATTGAGGTTGGCAAATTGCTTAAAGGTCTGCTGGATCTGCTTACGAAGAGTTTTTGCCTGATAAAAGTGTGGGGGAGAGGAGATAAAAAAAACAAACAAAAAAAACATTACAAAGATAAGTACAGGAGAAAGTTGGCTCAGAGCCATGAAAAGAACAACGAGCAACTGATGGGGCAAGCTGACAACAGGTTTAACTTAATTCAACATAATCAGTTAATTAGACATTCAGTCATCACATCTGTCCTCCTGCCAGGCTACTAAACAACCTGCCAGCTGCAATACGGCCAACAAACTAACTGGGGAGTTGGGTATAATATCTGGCATTTGACAATTCCGTTATTGAAAAGTGAACGACAAAAATCCCTGATGTTGCTTGTATGGATTAATCTCACCTTAAGGGAGTCCAACAGGCTTTTGGGGAAGAACCTTCTCAAACCAACATCTTTCCTGAAAAAAAAGCAAAAAAACAACAACAAAAAAAAAAAGATAGTTACAGATCTACGAAAACACACGTTAAAATATTCAAAGCAGCACAGTGTGTAGTGTGGATGAATGCTTAGTCTTACTCTAGTAGTTCATAGTTGGACTTCTTATCCAGCGCATTGCCTGGCATCTCTCTAAAGAACCTCCTGTATTAATTACATGGAAAGAGACATATTTCATATAAAAGACATTAAAAAGTTATAAAAATTGCAAAAAAAAAAGTTTCTCCTAAGTCTGGTTTAAAAGTTCAATAAGTTGCTTCAAATATTTTTAAAAGTTTAATAGAAACACGGGTAATATGTGCATTCCAGTGTGTACTTGTGTTTTCTCACCTTATTTCCAAACAGCCTAGTTTCAGTGCAACATCTTGATCCACCTGGTCAGCTATATGCTGCATATAGTCACTTTTCACCTTGAGAAATACACAAAATCAAAATGTCTGAAGCTAAACTTCAGAAATTTAAAATGTGAAGTCACACATAAGCGCCTAAATGTCTTTGACAGCAATTTTGTGCATATCTGAAGAGTTAAAATGCAATCATGATGCCTATCAATTATAAGTATGATTTTCTTAAAAAAAAAAAAGGTACGCTTGTTTTTGTTCAGATAGTATTTGGTTTACAGCAAGGATAGATTCCATTTTCTGTGATGCTGCTGTGTGTCCTTACCTGGTGATAGAGGTAGTTGAGAGAAGGTTTGTCTTCAGAGAAATGGCTGAGATAACCTTTAGGGAGGTACCGTATCCGTAACTCATACCTGAAAATGACAAGGACAATATTAGAGTGGGACATTTCCCCATCTTTACCAAAGAGAAAAGGATCTGATGAGACACCATTGATTTTTCAGACTAGACTTTGTATCTTGCTCTTGTCTTGCTTTATAACAATGACCAGACAAGCAAAATGGAGACTTAAAAGTTGAAAGAGGTAGCACTTTCTACTCAGTATATTATGTCTGGTGGAACAGTGAAATGTTCTGGAGTAATGTGCTGATATGTGAACTAAATGAAAGTGATAAACCAGTAACACTGTAAGACAAAAAAATAATCCAGCAATTAGTCCTGCCCCAAGCTCAGTTAAAGAAATATCCACCAAGGGCCATTTCTTTTTTTGAAGAAACTTATTTGATCATGAATGACATACTGCGAGAGAAATGGGTTATGAGAGTAGTGAGCTTGAAGCTACTGTGATGCTACAAGCCTGCAGTTAGATAACAAAGGAAATCAAGGCTGAGGACAAAATGAATAAAACATCGTATTCTATTATGAATGAACCGAAGAGATAGAAATGAATGTGTGTTTAAGAGAAAAAAAATAACACACGCACACAAAGGACTGGTGAGAAAGATAAATATGAAAAGACTGAGTGCAAATGTACAAGAAATTATTAGAGAAAACATGAGAGGGAAAGAGAAAGGAGTGAGAGTCAGTCCATCCCCTGGGCTGCTGCCGCTGTTCTAACAATAGCTTGGCAGCAGCAGAAACTCCTGTGGGCTTGCAGCTCTGCCGCCCTCTCAGTCACACAGGCTGCAACAACTGGCAGTGCTCTTCGGCTCGATCTTAAGTTATTCCTGTTGAATTCATTTTAATTTTAATGAGGGCGTGACATCAAACATAGGACAAAAGATTTTTTTAAGGACAACCGTTAAAAAATATCAACTGAAGATGGCCAAATAGAGAACCAGGCTGAAAGGGACGAGGCTGGTTTCAAATACTGAAGAGTAAGAAAATGTTTGTCACAAAACATGGATGGATGGACGGATGGATGGAGACTTCATAAGACTATTACAGGATCTTGCAACATTTTATAAGATAGACAAACATGTTAGTTAGTTTACCCATCAGACTATATTCTAACTTCGATCAAAGCAAAGTACTGTCACTCAATTTGCCCTGCTGTTTCATATCGACACAAAATTGAAGAAGGAGGGCATCTTTATAACCCAGGAACACAAGCAACAAGACACGGTAGCGATAATCTTCTGGCAATTGTAACATCTAGACCTACTCTGTACAGTTTAAGAATACCTGAACAATACTCTATTCATCTAGTACTTCAAATAGAGGAATCCACATACAGGAAGATATGACAAGTGTGAGATGAGTTTTACCTCCACTCCTCCTGGGGATGTTTTTTCTCATATTTCTCTCTAACATGAGATACACCCAAATCAGGGTGTAACCAATGTAGAGCATCAGATTTCAAATGGGTCAAGCGGAGGCCCAAAGATGACACACAGCGCAATTTGTGGATCTCTGCTATCTTCTGGATAACACCCTATAGAAACAAATGGACGACAAGCAAAGGACAAAAAAAAGTCAAATAAAGAAGCAGCTTAGGACTTGGCAGATAAGAAATGTTTGCACATCTTACCCTGACATCTGTAGCATCTCCGTGCCTGATGTTACTTGCCCAGGTGCAAGGTTCGCTGTTTGTCTCAAAATAATGGAAGATCTTAAGAACCTTGTCCATGGAGCCTGGGGGCCGCTCTAGACCTCCAGCGGAGCCACTTGTGCTAGGACCACCAGGCATTCCAGGCCGGGATTTCACACCACAACCACCCGCTGCGGAGTGATTGAGACTAGGTTCCAGGTAGGAAGATGATGCCATGCCTGACTCAGATGGTCCTGCTGGGGCTAACTGGCCTTCATATTCTGAAAATAAAATGGACAATTATCAGCACATAGTGACCTGTAATAAACTTGCAATGTTTCTATAAAATAAAATTAATTTAATTATCATCGGGAATGTTTTTCCAAGAAAAGCATTAAACAAGTAATGGAATAAGTGGAGGCATTGAAATGCCTCCTCAATAACCCACTAGGTTAATGATGTGCATCATGAGTTCAGATACATGTAAATAAATCCTCAATCACCAGAAAATACTGGTGTAAAAGTGAACAGCCAGCTACTAAAACAGACAGGTAAACATTTTTCTTAATTGTTAGGTTAAAAAGTTTGGTTAAATGGTTTGTCAGTCCCCTCCAGCAATGTAGTGTGGATGTGGCGCGATGTGTAGCCCCAACTTAAGCCGGTATTCGGTTGAGTTTTGGACTCAGCTCAGGCACATCTGATATCCCAGCACCTGCTTTTCCCTTAGACCTATATACCTCAATGAGTTGAAAAGAACGAAAATCTGTTAATTCTTAGTGAGATCAGGCAAGAGATTTCTGTGGTAAAAAAAAAATCCCTTAAAAATAATCTGTCACTTATGAACAAAGCACCTTTGCTTTCCAAAGGCGGTTTTGTCAAGTTTACTATCACTTATTCATAATATAACAATAAAAATACATTAACATATAACAGATGCAAACAAAACGAGAACATTCTTCTGCCTTCAGCACAGATTCAGCCTTTCAAAGTTTTGGATTTAGCCCCTCTTCTTTTATTCGAGGTTTGTCAAAATATCCGTGTGTGATAAATACTATGCTTCCTGTGTCATACAGGCCCTTCCTGGACATATATATATACGTCCTATTTATTCCAAATGAGTTGCTGAGTCATGATCATTACAGGAAGTGCATCTGAATTTGAGCCAACGTGTAGGGAAAACAAAGAAAAGACATCAGATTTCTGGCTAAATGCTCTCCCTAGATACATGTCAAAAACTGGAAACATTGTCATTATCATCATCACCTGCAACATCATCATCATATGTAATATGACTTGTCTTATAATAAATGAAACTGAGAGAACTATATTAAATTGCTGTTATAGTGCAAGGTCATCGCAATAGATGCTTCTATTCTCAGTAGTGCAGGTGAGACTCAACATAGCCTGCATCATAAATAAATAAATAAATTGTGCTAACAATAATTCAGTGATATAAAAGTACCCGGCAAATGTCAACCGCTCACTGAATGATGCAAAAGCTACACAACATATTTTCAAACCTAGCTCTCACGTCATTTAGTGAGTAGATCAGAGTTGCTGGGTACCCAGAACAGAGGAGAATTTTCCATTCTCCACTCCACACTCCGTTGTCCATGGGGTGTGCCACTTTTGGAATGATTTTAAGATACAGCAACTCCAACATGATGTAAAGTTAGCCAGAGATAAAGATGGGGTGTCAGGATATTCTATTCTGACGGGGGTGCTGTGATGTAACAGTGACCTGCAAAACTGAACCACTAACTGGATGAAGCGAGAGCCAGACAACCTTTTCTTTCCTTGTTTCATTTGTTTATTTATGTGTGTTGTCAGTTTTTCATATAATTTTCACCCTATTAAATGTAGCAGGTTTTGTCTTCCATGTCTTCTTTGAAGAATAAAATAATACTTGTGCACAACTCTGCAAAGAATACATATTTAAAATAAGTTCTTATGCTACTGCTTATTATATTTTCATTTCTTTTAAAAGCACCATTTCCTGTGATCAGGCTTCATCTTTTAGCATCTCCCTCTGGGAACATGTTAAAAGATGTATTGGGGGCATGTATTGCAACCCAGTTTTCTTTCAATGGTGATGAAGAACAACAGTCACCAACCAAAATCTTGTATTCCACTGCACAGACTCAGAACACAATAATAAAGCAAAATCACATGTATGTTCCTATAGCCTAAATACTACATTCAGCATTTTTTAAATCCTATTAGAGAAGAAGGAATGCCTTTATTTCCATGTATGCATGAAGCCACTTTATGCTCCAAATACGATTACATCATACCTCTTAAGAAATGTATTTAAACTATGTTTGCCTGCCAGATCGCTTTCATACTTTCAATATGAGCATTGTGATAGAGTACGACAGGAAAAAAAGATGTATATTTAGTCTGTCAACAGTACAACAATAATAATAATAATGATATTATTTTGACAACTTATATTACTACGTGTAATACCTATACCTATAATAACATATAGCTATATACCTATACTTATAATAACTATAAATCTAAAGTATTTTTATTGGCCATCAATGCTTTATCATTCAACAAATTTCTCTTTCGTAGTCGTGGCGTGGACTATGAATTGGGGGACATAAACGTGAACTGAAATGATATTTACAACTACCTTTTTATTGTAATCGTCATAACTATTGTTCTTAGTGAACGGCCCTTAAAGTGGCACAAAGGAATATTTTGCAATTTTTAGCTCAGAGGGTCCTCCATAGGTGTGGAGATGATGCTTCTACCATGATGTCCACTGTAACGCCACGACCTAGCTACATTACTGTTGATGTACGACAAAATGACGTAAAACTGCCAGATGATTATTCTGAAAAACAATCAAAAAGGTTCATTAAAATAAATTTAATAAGGATAGTAGAATGGACAAAGAAACATTCTTGGTCGTGCTTTAACTTTTTCAAAAACTATATCATTGGTTGTACAATATGCAGATATTAAATTAATTATTGTCTCAAAAAGAAAGTTCTCTACAAATGAATTCCATGAAATTCCTTACTTGAGACCATTTCTACTAAAAGTAACTGAACTAAGTTCGTACAGCCACTCTGTAACACACAAGGATGGACATCACATCAAGTAGGCCAGGCAGGCAGCTGGCACACTCACCAGCCCCTCTTGCAGTGGGGCTCCACTAAGTGACAGCCAGCCTGTTAAAATGCAGCAGGCTGACATTCAGTCCTGGCTCATAGCAGCACCATGAGGATGGTTTATCTAGTCATTTTAATGGGTAACTGGGTTACTGATATTTGCCCTGTCCTATGGGAGCTGAGGCCTCTCCATCTCTTCACCATTTCCTTCCTCAGGCTCTCCCTCTCAGATACTGATTCCTCCGTTTTCTAACTTCCAATATTTCTTGCTTCCTTTTCTTCTTGCCTTTCATCTGTGTCTCTTTTCTACTCTGAAGCAACTCATCTGTTTCGTCTTTTGCTTACACACCCTTTTAGTTTGTGGCTTCAATCTCAATTTGATCCTCCTGTCCTATTGAACCACTTCTCTTCCTTCCTGCCTCTCATCTTACTCTTATCCTCCAACAATCCCCTCTGACCAGCCCCCACCTCCTCGATCTCGCACTATTTATCCACCCTCTACCAAGGACGCACATCATCTCTACCAAAGAACTAGGGAGTAAAGCGTGAAGAACACCAGTTGTATACCTATAAACATCTGTAAATAAGGGACCAGCACTAATTGCAGTTGTGTGAATGCATGCATGCATGTACTTATATTGTTTGTGGAGACATAAATTACAGAATCACATGGGTATGTGTGTTGTGAGGGGGGGTGAGGGGAGGGGTTAGCATGTCATCATACAGGGATTTAAGGACTTAGTTCCATGGTTAATTACTTATTTACCCAGAATGCAAATGTTGTAACACTTTAGAGCAACTGTACCCATAGCAACAAAAGGCAAAAGTTACACATGCTGCATTTAGACGGCTTGTACTACATGTACTATGATGTTGTTATAATAAGATGTTCATCAAAGGTGATAAAATACAGTTTTTTTTTAATGCCGCTGTGTAATTTTCACCATTATAAGGCAGCAAGTCAGCAATAGGGGCATTTTAAATGACAGTGATACATGGAAAACAAGTATTTATATTAAAATTTAATTTTAGACACTGATACAAATATAATTGTGATTATTATTTATTCAGTAAAAATAAATCAATCAATAAAACTGCATTTCAGAGTGCTAAACTTTAAAAATGTGCTATGTTGCTACTGACTGAGACTCCATTACATACTTGGTAAGGGGTGCTGGACATAGATGCAGGCCCCTTTGCTCCAGCAGAGAGGGATGCAGCCACTGTTCTCCATCTTTTCTGTAGGGGGGGCAGTTTCAGAATGGGCCACAGGGCCAAGACAAAACTGATGGGCCCAAAAAAAAGCATAGATCCAAAGAGTAGGACCACTTTCTCCTCCGGCTTTTAAAACTGTAAGTATGTTGAATATTTTTATAGATAAATCCACATGTGCCAAGGAAGAGCAACTAGAAAGATATCCAAAAATGCCTCCCAAAAAGGTTCGAAACTGAGACCTGCTGCACTGGAAACTGGGTTTTCTTTGGTCATAGGTGTACGTATTGTAGAATAAAAGAAAAAAAAAACAAAAACAAAAGACATCTGTCAAAACCAGTGTCCCACTGTTGTAGTTAACTTCAAAAGGGACCCAATGACAGGATGTAGATGATGTTGATACATTCTGTAAAAATACAGGAATGATCAGGCATCGCTACATTAGGCTTTACTCTTCACTGTACAAATCCAACTTATAGAAAGGATAAAAATATGTTCATTGAAATAGATAAAGGAAATAATTTGGCAGTCAATCCACCATCTGTGACATTAGCCACAAATATGTCCTCACACTGTAATGTAACACATATAGTGAAAGAAAGAAATTGTGGCTTCTGATTACGAGACTATAACTCAGTCCTCAAGGCTGCCCAGGTCACTTCTTGTTGAGGTGAAAGAAATCAATCTATTCATTTCACGTCATGACCTATACCCTGGAAAAATCCCTTTACCATTACAGAAAATCTCCACAAAATATGAAATTCAGGTTATCGGCGTAGACTTAATAATCCAATTCATCAATTCCTGATGTGAAATGCAAAGACAGTTTTTTTTTCCAAACAAGAATAAATCCCAAGTCATTCAGCATGTAAAATTCCCAAAATACAGGACAATAAAAGCCTTTGGTGCATCAGTACGATCCATACATCCATTCTTCCACTCATCTCCTATACCCGTTTCATCCTGATCAAGCTTGTGGAGGGGCTGGAGTCTATGAAAGCTGTTATATCCAGTGAGATCCAGGGTACACCCCGGACTAGTCAGACCTCTAACAATCACATTGAAGCAAAATTAAGAAGAAAAAAAAAGTCAGAAGTTTTGTTTGGTAAATCCACAATGCTGTCCAAAGAAATGGCAATTAAATCACAGAAAGCAGATAAGAGAAATGAGCATCATTGGGGGAAAAAGAGAAAAAAGGACGAAAAATGTAGGGCAGAGAGGGGTGTAAAGAACTGGAGCATAGAGAAGGAGAGGAAGATGAGAGTGACCAAGGAGGGAAAAAAGGACATCAAAGACAACGAACGAAAGAAACGGGATGAAAAGAGATTGAAAATGTTTTCATAAAGAATAGAATGAAGCAAAATTAAAGACACAAAATATCAATTGTAAAGACAAAGAAGAGGTAATAAAGCGATGAAGACAGAGAGCAGAGAAACCTGAGGGAAAAGATAAGCTTCACATCCTCCAAGTCGTTCCAAAGCTCAGTCTACAGGAGGGAACCAGGTCAAAGCAGGTATTTGATCTAAAAGAGGGACATAATATGGCAGATGCTTGAATAAAGAAGTGAAGAAAGGGAAAAAAACAGCAACAAAAAAGCTGTGATACAAAGCCAGAAGAGATAAGAGCCGGACTACGTTGAGAAAAAATGAGATTGCAGGAGTGGGCGTGATGCAGTAAATCCACTTCAAAGTCAATATGCTCTGTGTCATTCAGTCTTGGTTTCTTAAGGTTTTCTTCTATAGCATCTTGAAGAGAAGCTAGAACAGAGCATTATTCCCAGTTATTCACACTCACTGCAGCAAAACACAAACTGCGTTTATCCAGCAAAATCCTTTAGTAGAGTGCACCCAAAAGCCTCTAGAAGGTGAAAGTATGTACATAAGCCTAATAGAGGGTGATGACTGTGTGCGCATGTTGGTTAGGAGGTAGGTAATTGTGTGCGTGTGAGAGAAATATAAATGTGAAATCCAGTGAGTGCATGTGTGAGAGTCAGCAAAAAGTGAGAGCAAGCATGGTGTTTCTCCTCTGCTGCGTCCACAATGTGAAATGGCTGCTCTGATCACCAACAGGCAGAAATGTCGAGGGAGGTGGACGGCGGCGTGTGTGTAGGGTAGGGAAAGAGAGAAAGAGGAGGAGAACCCAGAAAAGAGAGATAGAAACTGTAACTGAGACTTGATGCAGTGGAAAGTAGACTAGCAAAGTAGCCACTACGCTACAGAAGACCACACTCTTCATAAGCACTTTCAGAAACAGCCACTCAAAAGATCGCACACACTCTAAAGGTTCTTCTAGGATCAATGAATCAATGAAAACACACAATCCACTCTCTGACATCGTACAAGACTTTGTTCTTTCCAGATTTCCTTCCAGCGTTCCTCCCTCCCTGGTCTGCATACACTGCTTTCAGCAGGTCTCTACTGCCCTCTTTCCTTGTCCTCCATGAATACATTTTACCTGCTCTTGCAGCCTGCCGCCTCTTCCCTGGAAGCAAAGTACTCTGAAAACAAATCCCTTTTAAAGTGAAAGTTAAATTTTAATCTATGATTTCAGCATCAAAAACACCAACAATCCCAATATATAGGGTGATGAGTGTGTTACATTTTTGTAAATTAGTCACCAAAGAGAAAACAATGTTGATTGTTTCTTCTATGTTGTTCCTCATATTGTGTAGAAAAACAACCAGAACAAACTATTTCAGTGTTTACTGGAATGATTGTGCCGCAAATTATTATTGTGCCACATTGTGTTCATAATTTATTAAATTTTGCAACCACTTAAATTGTGTTTTATACAAATGTCCTATTACTCTACAAGCCAAGCTTGAATCTCTTTAAAAAGCTGGCATTATTAAATGTTTGAGGAGTGGGATGGATGGAGGTCCAGATACCAGGACCAGCTAGAACTATTTAAATGTTTCAGATGGAACCAGGTTCCAGAATGAATTTTATCTAAATGTTGTTCACCAAACTCACTGGTTCATTGGTAGAAATTATGGAAAGTTACAACAGCATCTCTGTACACATCAACTTATCAAGTTATTAAGGCACACAACAGTTAGGTGATGAGATTTCTGTAAAGGTTAGAATACTTAAATGATCAGGTTACTGATTATGTTCTTACTAATTCGCTGAACGTTGATGTGTTGTTTTTATCCGGGATTATAGTCTTTTGTATATTTCATCACTGCAGAACTTCTGGTAACAACCTTGCAGTGGCAGCTGCCATGGCCTGAGTGTTAGCTACTGGCTTGGCTTTAGTGCAATACTTTTGACTGCATGCACTTTAATTCTACTACAGAGTACAGAACAAATTCTGCTTCATGATTTTTAATGCAGCCAGCAAAGTAATCAGTGCAATATTTCTAGCATCAGCTGGAATAAACTGTGGACCTTGTTGTAAATTCACTTACCCCCATGCAATAATTTTTCTAACAGCAATAAAAGAGTAGTAGCTGGGACAACGAAAGATGGTGATGCAGTGGCAATGGTCAACAACATCAAGCTTCTAGGTGACTACTTGTTTGAGGATTTGACCTCCACCATCAAAAGAAGTCTGACTCAGACCTGGAAAGGCAGGCATCTCCACTCCTCACAACCTTTTATAGATTTACCTTTGGAAATATAAATCACCTATAGCCTCACTTCCTGGTTTGGGAACAGCAAGGTCCACAAACAACAGCATTTAAACAGGATAGTGAAGATAGTAAGAGGGATCTATGAGCATCGCTGCATGCTTGTGGCCACAGCCGTCATTAAAGACTCACTGTCAATCTCACAGCATCTTTTCCCTGATGCTTTCAGGGAAAAGGTACAGGAGTATCTGTTGCAGGTCCAGCAGGATGCAGAACGATGAAAGGATTGTACTTCCTTTTCATTCCCTCTATGACCACATCCAACCCCCCCACACTGAATACTGACAGCTTGCCACCTGTTTCTCTGCACCTTATATGAACACATTTTGCACTTGATTCATTTATGAAACCAATAACATAACTTTGTTGCTGAGATTGAGTATTGGTTACGTATTTTTATTAATTAAATGTTTTTACTCTATATATTCTTTTTATTTTCCATATTTAAAATTCTTATTCTCTTGTTTTTATCCTATTTATCATGCACTGCTGTAGAGCATTCTACTTCCATTATATTTTCTGCATATCCCCACTGATCAGACCATACACATTTACACTGAAGAATAATTATAATGCTTCACATCTTTCTGATTTGAGTCTTATGAAGCCATTGTAGAACATACACTGTATTTTAAGGAATTCTTAATGCTAGGTTTACCATTTACTAGGTGGCTTTGGCTGGATGATGTGCTGTCCACTGCCTTGTATTGCAGCATTGGTGTGAGATGTGCGAGTGGGTGAATGAGGCAACAACACTAAAGCACTTAGGAACACTCAAGGTACCAAGAGCACTCAGAGAGACAGTTCTCTGGAAAGGCCAATGCTGTATTATGCAGTTTCCACAAAAGTGATCCCAATTAGCATAAATCAGCATTTTCCAAGAGCTATTGGTGATGTCCTCCTGTCATTTTAAAAACAAAGTTAAGAAGCATTTCAAGTTTCAGTTAAAGTAAATCACAACCTAAACTTTAGTAATCCATGATCCAGCATTAAATGATGCTCTGGATCTTCACATAGATGTAGTAGTCAAACTTAATCATTTTTGGTCTTTTTTTTTTTTTTTTTTTTTTTTGAAGATTTGTCAAAAAAAAGAAGCTCTTCACTCATGCCAAATATAGAAAGTTGTCTTATTTTGACAGTCACGGTAAAGACTTCCGTGTGTCATTACTGGTACCTTGACGTGTCGTGGTCATGAGGGCTGTAATAACACAAGACTTATAGGTATTGCCGCTGGGCCAGCACAAGTGGCGCTACTGAGCAACAGATTTTCTTACTAATGATCAAGTTGCTCACTTTCACAGTGCACCACCTAGCGCATGTGATGTTGCACTTGCAATTGAAATGCACCTCAAGATGCACTGATGCGCTCTTTGTTTTTTCTATATTTCAGTCAAATCCATTCATTTGACAGTAAGATGCTGGAATATGTTCCATAAATGTACAGAACGCAGAAAAATAGATGAAATGAAGCAAATTCATATGAACACATTAGAAGCATGCTCAGATGATCAGATCAGAAAAGAATTAAAAAGAGTGCATGGTGTGTCAGAAACCTGGCACCTGGAGATAAAAATGCAACCAGACCTAAATTATTTTAAACCTTTATGTAGGCTGAAGTCAGAGATATTTGTCCTAAAATCTCTGCTGTTACACCTGCTATTTTTTACTGATTGTTTTTTTTTTTCAAAGATGGTCAAGAAAACAGAATTCAGTTTTTTAAATAGGCCTATATATTTCCAGCTATTCCTTATCCATATATCTATTGTAGCAATAAAAGTTCTAACTATTCTCAGAACAGAAATCAGCTCATCTTGACTTCATTTCAGCATGCAAGTCTAGATTATGACTTTGCTAAATAAATACATTTAGAGAGGAGGAGGGAAATTGTGCTTAGTTTGATATTTTATCACAAATGCATCGTGTTTTGTCCAGTCGGCTTCATTTTATTCATTACCACACATCCAGTTTTTTGTAATGATTACTGTCGAGGCTGGACTCAAAAACCACTGACAGATGAAGTGGAGTTAAAGGTTTATTGAAGTTTGCAAGAAAGTCTGAAGTGAAACTAGAGCTGATGCTGACTTGGCGAGTCTCTCCAGGGAAGCTGGTGCGTAATGGATGCAGGTAGGTGGGCGGACAAGGAGGGTCCGAAGACTTGGTACTGAAGTCCTTTATACAAAACAGATGTTTGCTGAGTGGCCTGATGGAAAACAGAGAAGAAACACACACTAGTAGGAGAAGAAGGGATTTTCAGGATCCAGACGAAGTCGTGTCTGTGGTCGGATTCAAGGGTTCCAGAAAAAGACAAAACAAACAGATCAAAACATTAACTCATTAACTTTTTTTCATTTTCCAGAGGATCTCAAACATTTTATTTTATTTTATTTTGCCACTTCCTAAGAGCAAAATCAACATAGTGACCAGACATAAATGATTACAGTGGATGGTTGCAGTGTTCATGAGATGAACCTGGTTCTCTGTTGAGTATTTCTGATCATCGTATGACCTGACAGCTGAGTTTAGACAGAAACTCTGATCCATGCACAGAAGTGGCCAAAAACTGAGCCAAAACAATCCTCACAAAAATATAGAACATAACCTTCAGGATATTTAAACTGGATTGTTATTGGACGTCTGGGCTGCAGCATGCATTTATAAGTAGCATGTAGAAAATACCCCCCCCATCCCGATGGCAGCACTCACACATGGCTGACCTGGACAGAATCCCAGTACCACAATTCTTCTTGGGTCTTGCAGGATATCTGACAAAAATGTCAGCTCGTCATATTCTGTCTCCAGCTTCATGCTGTTTACAGAGTCAAAGGTCTGGACCCAGGAAACAGCCTCGGTCAGCGTGAGGCAGGCCAGGGCCTCTGTCCCTCTGTGGAGCAGTTAGACGCAGAATTGTGCAGATACAAGGGGAAGATTTCGTTTTGTGGTCATTTCACCGCCTTGGACAACAGATTTCTTGGAAGATAAACAAGTCTGGAGGCACACTTGAGGAGTGAGAGTTCGCACTGTTCATCTTGAGGGATTAAAGTTTGAACTCAGGTCATCCAACACAGCTCTCTTCCAATTTTTACTCAATGCACACTCTTAGCCAAACTATGACTCCCTCTATTTCTAAGCCGTAAGTTTATGGAACATTAATAATTCTTTGGATTTGAGAAAGGGCTTGTACTTCATTATAATAGAGTACAAGCTGTCTTCAGTCATAAATTCTCTCTACAAGTCCATGAAAGCTGATTGGCAAACACAACCCATAGTTTCTCTGTTATACTCTGATTCATTAAGGAGTAATTATAGTCCCTAAGTGCAACTTTTCGTAAGTAGTTCTTTCTCTCTATTACAACTGTTTTTGCCATTTAATCCCTGCATTTTTCTATTATTCTAAACCACTACCTTAATTAAGTCTTCTCAGCTTCTTAATTTTTGTAAATGTGAGAAAAACATCTGCCTGTGTGCGCATAAATCAGATCTGTGCAAACATCTGCAAGAAATCCTTTGCTTTATCCCCAGGAGAGGCATAGGCAACATATTCTGTTTGTGATACAGCGAGAAATGGGAGAAACAGGCTGTAAAAGAGGTGATAATAGCATGTCCTGAGGCCAGAAAACAGCTGGCTGCTCCTGAAACGTTGATGGACTCATTAAGGTGTAGTAGCCTGAAGAGAGCATGTGAGGAGATTGATTTGTTCCAGGAAGATATTTTACTTGCAGAGGATGAACAATGTGCAGACAGTTCAAAACTTAACTTCCATTTCCAACTTGTAGTGCTTATTAACAAATACTTTGCCCTGAAAATATCAGTGCTTCTGCTTGAGTCAGGCATGTAACAAAATAGTTTTGTTGGCTGATTAGACCGCTCCCAATCAAAGGAGTCATCTTTATCTTGCATGTCAAACACAGGAAATATGCCAGATTATCTGGTATAGATATGATAATTGTTCAACTGCTTAAACGCATTACCAGTAAAATGCATGACAAGAGATTTTGCTTGTGCTGTGTCGTCTCAAAGGCCTATTTCATCTGATCCTAAATGACTGATCAGCTTTTTAAACCCCAAATCTCCTCAGAGAAATGAATGATAATCTCACATTCATTGCTTTCTCTGCTCCTTGATATGAAAAACAATTGTGGCATGATACCATCTATATAAGACAGAAAAATGTATGTAATAGTTAAGGAGATGGGCACAGTTGTCTTAGGGCAGTAAGCAATGTCATCGCTAGATCGCCATCATAGATGTTGATGGGTTTTTCTACATTTGTCCCCAGCTTCTTCTTATCTATATTCCACAGAACCATTCTGTCATGTATATTCCAGCGCAGCAACACTCAAAGATGTTGGGGAAATGAAAGTAAAAGATAGTTTGAGGTTGGCCTACTGCTCTTTTGACATTTGATTTGTCATGCTCTGTCATCCCTTTCAGTCCGCTCGAGGAGCATTTGTCAGACGGCCCTGCCTCAGTGTTGTGTGACTAAATCCTGCATGAGAAAGTGAATAATAAATCTGAGATTTAGCCAAAAAGGAAACATGGGCTGAATTTAATGAGTTGTGGTCAGATAAGACAGAAAACATAAATGTGCTGGTAGGAAAATTCATCCTGACAGATAGTAAAATAGTAAAGCATGAAACACTCCAGGTGAGAACAGAAGTTGGGAGATTGCTGGTTCAACTATATGTATCTAACTTTCTATTCTGGACGTATGGTGGTGCTGCTTCTGAAAGATCACAGGGATCGGGTGAGATACAGTAACAAGTAAAGTATGTAAACTCCTCAGAATGAGCATTAGTTTTCCGTCAAATGTGATCTGGCATCACCTAAATCAAAATTACAGACAAACATAATGTGTTTAAGCTGATAACACACACGTAGTTGTAACTTCTCCACTCTTTATTGAACACCTCCATGAAATATTCACAATGCTGCAGGACAAAGAGAGAAAACCATTAATGTTAAACCTGCTTTTGCAACAGTGACAATGAACAGTTGCGGGTCAGAACTGCTCGACATGCTGGAGGAATGTTTAACCAGCCCTCTGTGCAGAACTGTTTCATCTCAGACCAGTCGTGGGATGTCTGTGTGGACGGTTCTCTTGAGGTAAATCCTCAGCTCAACTTCTACTAAGCCTCAGCTGGTGGACAGCCACCCTGACATCATCCCGTAGAATATTTTGGTTGTCATGGGGATTTATTTTATACTCAGTGATGACAAGTGGTCCAGGCCCAGAGGAAGCAAAGAACACCCAAATCTTAATGTTCCCTCCACCGTGATTCACTGTAGATATTATTCCCAAGCTAATTCAACTTTTGTTTCATCAGAGTACAACACATTTGGCAAACTTCAGATTCACTCTGATTTTTGGTGGCTCCGCAGCTTTCTTTTTTGTGTTCTGTCATGGACACTCTGCTTGTTCAATGATTTCATTCATGGACAGAGATGTTTGCCATTTCCAGTGATGTCTTCAAGTCTGTAGCTCTCACTCACAGGTGCTACTTTACCTCATTTTGGACTCTGTGTTGTGCCTTTCGAGTCCCCCAGGTTGGGCACCCTCTTCTAAGAGGAGTGGTCACGGCGGTGAACGGTCTCCAAAGACAGTCTGTCTACCTGTGGACTGACAGATGACTTTGTATTCCTCTCCAGCCTGATACAGATCAATTACTTTTGAACATATGTCTTTGGAGATCTGCATTTTGCAAGAATTGCTCACATCACAGATGCGTCTTATGAACAGCAAACTTAGAATGTCTGAACATCTTCGCCACTCATTTCATAAATTGAACTCCATGTGTGCAAACCACTGACTTCAATTAGCTTTTTTTTGGCTCCAGTACTGTGAAACTGTGAATTAATATGAATGGGTGCGTTCACTGAATATTAGATCACATTTTATGGCAAATTAATCCCTAAAACCAATAAACCCCAAAGAGTTCACATACTTATTCTGACCACTGTATTTGGAAAAACTTTTGGTGATTGAATAAGTGAAACTGACCACCCGGATAGGAAATGTTTTTTGCTTCACAGCTGAGGAATCTGGTCATTAAGTCCATAGTCCATCAGCATAACTGGTATTTACAGAGGCTATTGTCTATTCAAAGGTGGGGACCTTTATGAAGATGGTTATACTCAAATAAAGCAGCCGTCTTTCTAGAGATGTGTGCTCTTCATTTCCCGTCACCCCTTCGCTGCCTGTTACACTCACACACACACAAACACAGATGTCCATTACTGACTTTCTTTGCATTTCTGTCCAAGCAAAATATAAAACTCATCTGCAATGATGGATTAAGAAACACTCTTGAAAATAAAAAGAGCAAGCTCTTATTTCATCCATTTAAGTAATGACATTTGGCACCGTTGTTGAAAAAGAACACACAGAGCCACCGCTGTGCTTAAACTGTAATAACGTTATGTTTTAAAAGTTGGTGCGTTGATCTAAAATGCAGATGTGACACTCAAGTATTAATAGTTTCTGTATTTAGTCACGCTCTGCACATGGTAATCAGTTCTTTATACAATTTGCACTGGGCAGAAAAATACATTTAAGCTAAGAGGTAAACAGTCAATCACAGTCGTGTATATGAAAGCAGTTCTGCTCTCTGCTGAAGAAGAAATAATTAGTACAGCCTAGTTGAAACATAAAAGATAATGATGTAAAGGACTAGTCAGTCAGGCAAGAACGCAACAAGAAGAAATCTCCATGAACAGATTTAACTGGCTCTTTGGTTCAGATTCAGGCATATTTGAAATTCATGATTTAAGTCATTTTTATACTGCTGAGCATTTGTGAAAGTTTCTGTGGGTCAGTATTTGGTTGTTTATGCTAATGATGAACAGCCATTATTGTTCACTCTACTGAAAAGGAGAAATTGTACAGGATGCATAAAAAAATTAGAAAATGGAAAATTGGCGTCAAGGAATTTTGCAGGAAACTCATCATGAATTAATAATTAAAAACTGAGGATTTAATGGGGCAGTGAAGGGAATACTTTGAAGCTCTTCTTTGTCCAGTTGCCTTACATAGTTGAACAGAGCCTTGGGAAATTATTTGCTCATCATAGCAGATGAGATCATGAGGTTATTAAATTACTCTTCGCTGGTAGGGACCTTGAGGCAGAAGAGGTTCAGCTGGAGTGTTTTAAGACTTTCAGTCTTGTAGGGCTCACTTCAAGGTTACCTGATACACCTGTGCAACACTGCATGGAGATTCAGGACAACTTCTCAGTTTGTAGATCAGGGTTTTGGTTCCCCCTTTCAGCACTTTAAGTCTCCTTCAGTCTCCTAGGAGATGGGAATAGGCTTTCTCAAGCAGTTTTTTTTTTTTTTGCTGGCTCGGGACTTTCTCAGATTCAGAAATAGAAGTAATAAAGTCATTTTTATTCTTGTTATTGAATTCTGCCAGTGCTCTCTCAATGGCATAAAGAGTTCCAGAGAATTTGCCTAACCACTCCTCATGTGCTTTGTAGATTTGTGGATGGCATAAGACCATGTCTTAAGGGCATGCCATGGATGTACCTTGGGCCATTTGGACACCTTGCAACCCAAGCGTGAGCTCAGTGTGGACTGCCGGCAGTGAGATGGCTTATTTTTCTTTGGCATTGATCAGAAATCATGGTTCTCTGCCAGGAAGTTTGGATTACCCACTCTGGGTTGATGTGATCTGCTGTATCAAATTGAGCTGAAGTATTTTGGGGTCTTCTTCGTGAATGAGATTGACATACGCTGGTGCAATATCTGGGCTGATACACAATAAGTATGGATCTCTCTGGTAAAGAGAGCGCTGAGGCAATAAATCAAGTGATAAATGTGGTAAATCTAGAGTTGAAAGCAGTTTGTTACCCTGTATAAAAAGACATAAGTTTTTTTCCCCTCACTGCCTGACATTAAATCAAACTAAACCATTCATGTTTTAAGTCAGTTGGGATTACTAAAATTATTTTATTCTTCTAAATCCCAGAATACTGAGAGGTCATTTTTTAAATCAAGATTGTTTTTATTACTTGCTTCAAATTCAGAAATTATATACATTAAAATTATGATGCCTTTGAATTATTTGAGAAAGCACAGATGATGATGTCACAGCTTTGGAAGTTTCTGATTCTCAACATTTGAGATAATTGGAGGCACACCTGTGTGTATTTAAAGTCACATTGTTTCCTTGTGTGACGTCATGGGAAAATCAAAAGAAAGTCAAGATATCAGGAAGGGAATTTAAGACTTCCACAAGTTTGCTTTACCTGATTTTCCTTAAGCACAGTTTCCAGATGCCTGAAGGTGCCACATTTATCTGTTCAAACTATTATATGCATATAAGTATAAACACCCTGTGAACGTCCAACCCATCATACCACTTAGGAAGTTCTGTGTCCCAGAGATTAATGTGCTTTGGTGTAAAATGTGTGTATCAATTCCAGAACAAACACAGGACATCTTGCAAAGATGTTGCTGAAGCTGGTTAAAGAGTTTCATCCACAGTGAAACCAGTCCTGTACAAACATGGACATTACTCTAAAATCAGAATAAATAAGACAGATTACAGTTTGGAAATGCAGACAGAGACAAAGACCTTCATTTTTGGAGATGTGATATGAGCAGATAAATTATTATGGGGAAACAAACTGTTTGACCATAATGACCATCACTACATTTGGGGGAAAGAGGGGGAAGCTCGCAAGCCTGAGAACAGCATCCCACCTGTGAAGTACAGAGGTGGTGGCATCATGTTGTGGGGGTGTTTTGCTGCAGGAGGAACTGGTGAACTTAACAAAATAGATGTCATCATGAAAAAGGAGCATTATGCAGAAATACTGGCCAGGTGTCAGGTGTGCTCGGGTCCTGCTGGCCGGTGCCCTGGGCTGATCTGCTGGGTGTCAGGTATGTACCTTTAGCCATGGGGGGACTGGCAGGGCTGGATGGTTTCTGATGGGCTGGAGGGGGAATCCAACACACTAGCACAGGGGTGGGCAAATCTAGTCCTCATGCATGTCTTAGATGTTTTCCTGCTACAGCACATCTGATTCACAAGAAATGATTCATTAGCAGACACATGCAGACCTTGATGACAAGCTGATGGTGATCCATTCATTTGAATCAGATGGCAGACAAACATCGAAGACATGCAGGGCAGTGGCCCTCGAGGACTAGATGTACTAGCATCAGTTGTGATTCCGCCTACTGGTTTCAGTCCCCAGTTGTTGCTGAGAATGTTGGAGGTAAACATCACGGCTTTAGTCTGTCTGCTGAGCTGCCAAAGCTCTGCTGTGAAATGTGAGGGGTACATCCAACATCACACACAAACCACTACACAGTCATTTACATACACCACACCACGCTACACAAACATCATCTCACAACACACATCACATCCATCACTGCTTTCTGTCTTTGTCTGTATCTTTGTGCTTTGATGTCAGTGAATTTAGTCGTCTCTGACAGAATCAGTCTTATGTCCCATGTATGTTAGGATGTGAAGAGGGCTGGAGAAGGACACATTCACCCTCACATGCACAAGAAAGCTTGCATTTGCTATAAGAGCAAAACAAAAAGAACACCTTATATATGCAGACAGTTGTAAAAGAAAAAAAAAAGAAAACATTTGACCCACGTCATACAGTTTCAAGACAATGCTTCCAAATACTAAGTAATAATAATAATAATACATGTAGACTTCTGACTTTGAAGAAAGCAATACAACATTCTCCAAAATTTAAAAGCTAAAGTTCTATCACTTTATTCTGGTATTTAGAAAATGGAAATTATTTTGGAAAAGTTTATTCTGATCAGACAGTGAGTGTGTCTTTTTTTATGCAGTGCATGTAAACCTCTGGTTTTAATTGTATGTTCCTGGGATGACCTGTGAAAACACAAACCACATCTTGACTGAACTTAATAAATAGGGTGAGGACCTGAGAACTGAGGAGCTGGCTGGTTTAGAATACCTTCTGAGAAGAGAGTTGTCTCAAGGAATCTACAGGTTCTGGGCTTGTGAAATTTAAAAAAACAAAAAACAAAAAAAAGTTTTGAATCTTCAAAAAATGTACCAAATTTGAGCGATGCTCCACAGCGCTGCTGCACCAAAAAAAGAAAATGTTGACATGGTTGGAACTTAGCTTAAATATAAAAGGAAACCTCCCAGATCCTTCTACACAGAGACATTTGCACAGTAATGCTGTAATGAAATTTTTTCATAAAGCAAAGAAGCAGCAGCCCCCTTGTCATTAACTCGATTGGACAAGAGAGTTCTCAGGATGCTGTTCACTTGGCTTGGTTCCCTCTGAGCAGTGTAGATAGATTGTGTTCAAGTTTGCTGAGTGCGAGGTCATGTATGGCTGATTGTGAACCTAAAGTACTAAAACTGAAAAAGCCTAATGTCCTGTCAGGCATTGAAGGGAAACAAGGCACAGCAGAGGATAAATAAACTTTCTTTGACAGCAAACACCTGCCCAAATGTAGCTGCATGACCTGGTTTGTAAAGAAACAATGCGCAACCACATGCATCCCATCAGAACAACGTCAAACAGTGTGATTCAGAAGCAGCTGGTAGAGCGCTCCTGTACGTTGAGTCACTTCCCTCGTTTAACAGTGTGAAGCGCTTGTCAGCGCGGTTGTTGCAACAAAGTTTTTTTTCTTCCCTGTCTGGGTTGAGGTCTGGCTGAGGTGAGCGCCATGTTCCCTCCCTTTATGGGGCTAAGGGTTAGTTGTTGGGGTGCTGCCACAGTGCACACAGGAACATTCCAGAAACACAAATAAAGCCATAGCTGTGCCTTTGTTGCAGTGCTGACTAGACGAGCCTTTCTGCAGGGTTTCCGCCTTTAAAAAGTTGTGCATCCCCGCCGGTAAATGATCTGACACACTTTCTACCGCTGCAGTCTTAACAAGCCCTTGTTGTGAAGTTATTGTTGTTATTCCCTCTCTCCTCTCCTGCTACTTGAAACACCCCCCCCCCCCCCCATCCATTCCCCATCCCTCCTCTCTATCATACAGTTTTGCACACATGTTGGGAGCAGATGGAGGGAGAGGTGTATAAAAGATATTTTCCCCCTTCTTAAGCAGCCTTCTATCCTGCAGAACCAGCATGAGATTAATAAATTCAACATGAATTGAAAGCTAATGAAACCTCTCCCTCCTGACTGCCAACCACTGGGAAGAAGGCTGAGCACAGAGCTCCTTAAGATCAGACCGAGAGGGAGAGAATGAGATCATTGTCACAATTACACCATTAAACACAGCGGGTCAAGCCAAACCATAAAACTGGCCGACTGTCAGGAAAACTGACCTGGTTGACTGGCCAAAACATGTTCAGCATTCCTCTGTGACATGGTACATTGTCAGTTCCCTCCATGTGACTCTGAAGAAGAGGCAACACTCAGTGTGTACTTCTATGCATGCGTCTCACACTTAGTTTATTACTGCAATACAATCCTGAATTCATATTCTTCTGGAAGCTTCTGGCCACAGGATGTATGTGAAGGTTTGCAGACACTGCAGTTTTTTTTCCATCATCCATATGGACTGCTACAATTATATCAGAAACAGAAGCAGAGGAGGAGACAGAGAGAGAGAGAACATTAGGGGACAGTGAAACAGAGCAGTGAGGATACTGCAGTTCATTTCAAGGGCATGTTGAATGGCACGTTGTGGGGTATCTGCAGGGCTGTTGAAGCAGTGGAGCATCTTGTGCACCAGGAAAAAACAAACTTCTGATCTGAGCTGCCACATTTCTTTTTTATTAGACTGAGTGTAAAATGCCAGCAGAGTTTGCAAAGTGTTCTCCTTCCACTCATCTTGATATGAACTGACGGACCCATCAACACTGCAACCAAGACATATGTTCCCTAGCTTGATCAATGATATTCATGATAATCTTTACTACAGTTTTATTTCTGCAGGTTACACTGTGTGTGAAAGTAGAAAAGGTTACAATACCCAGTGGTATATCAATGGAATTTAACAGCCTTTATAAAACTCTGTTAGTGAGGAACTAGTCTCAAAGCACTGTTACATCTCTCTCTGTACCTCCTCTAGGACTGCAGAGGGAGGTAATTCATAGTTTTCAGTCATGTGACCTACGCGACAGCCTGGAGATGGTGGCTCACACTTGCTTCTTTAGCTGGTGGGCAGTTGAGGACTCTGTCTTTTTTTCCCCTCCAAAGGTGAGTTCAACTGACGTGAGACTGAAAACTATAGAAAAACAGCACAAGCAGCAACTTTGAAGGTTGTGGATAAAAGGAATCCCTGGTAAAGTCAGTAGGCCTTCATGTATCTAGAGTCCATTCTCTACATGAAAACTGCTTTGCAACATCATCTGCAGTATTTTGAATCCAGTCCTCAAGGGCCACTGTCCTGCATGTCTTCGCTGGTTCCCTGCCACAACACATCTGATTCAAATGAACGGATGCACAAGTCTGTTCATGATCCATTTGTTTGGATTAGATGCACTGAAGCAGGGAAACATCTAAGACATGCAGGATAGCCGCCCTCGAGGACTGGATTTGCCCACCCCAGATTTACACCGTGTCTTGTTATCTGAGTGTATGACAACATCTATATATCGTCTTCTGTCTCATTTCCCCATATTGATGGTTTGTCCTGTTTCTGGCTGTCTCTGTGCCCATTTGTACCCACCTGTGCTTTTTGCCTGTAAGTCCTTCCTTGGTTCATTTCCTTGAGTTATTTATTTATTGTTAGGTGATATTGATTTCTGTTAAATAAATAATGGCACATTGAAAGAAGTTACACATCGTACCGTATATACTTACTTATCGTACGTTTCTGTAACGTCAATGACCTATATTCCTCTGGACTAACCAACTAGGAGTTGTCAACATTTTATGGGACATTGGTCAATATTCCCTGCAGAGGAATTAATGGGTATAGATAACGCATGGATGGATGGATGGATGGTCAATATTCAAGAACAGGGTGTATTTGATCATATTATTTACTGGCCAGTAGGTTTATACCAAAAGCAATATCCAAGGTTTCTATTAAAATCTGTTCCCAATAGACATTCCTGAGAGATACAGTGTCCTCCTCTGCTCAGTGATCAATAGATGGAGATCACTGCATCTGCTCTGAATATAAAGAGCAACATAATAATGATAAAATAGGGCTGACGGTACAGTGAGCGCTGCGATGTACGTTTCTGTTAATGAAAGTGTTAATACTGTGAACAAGTCATTACTTGCTCATTGTGAGCCAAGCTGGTACTTAAGTACAGGTCATAAGCTGCCAGAAAGACATCCATCTATGCTGCCAGCTAGGACTGTTTGGCCTGTGTGCGTATGTTTATACGTGTGGACAGACCAGTGTGCATCTGAGAAAATATGTGTTTGGAGTCATTATTCACGATACAATATGCCATGAATGTTCTCAACACAGCACACTTACATTGCACATTGAGAACACTTCCTCAACACTCATGCATAATGCATGATAACATCTGTGTCTTATATTTACTCTGAAGAGTGTCTTGTTGTGAGGGACAATACGGTTGGTATAATGTGTGCGATCAGCCTGGAACATTTCCTGTGTTGGTTTCTGCAAACAGAGTTCGGTGCACGGTTTTGAATTGTCTGCCTTGATCATGGGAACTAGCATTGTAAGACAAATCCCTTCATGCTCTCCAGCAATAACATTTTTCTTTCATTCAGATCAAGAGAGGTGTTCACACATTCCAAGAGAAATGTAGCTTGTTCCATCCGCAAAGGCACAAATGTTCTTTTGAATGAAGTAAAAAAAAAAAAGCCTGTGTTGGCTGAGGGTATTTGGTTTGTAATCAGATATGCCCAAACATGATTTTACGCTGTTATGACATCACTTAGAAAGCTTGGGGACGCCACAGTTAACTGAGATCGCTTCATTAACATTGTAAGTTTGACTGCCACACTTGCACATGGAGTTAAAGCTGCAGGTTTAACTTCCCACAACAGGTATGGCTGTATATTTACTGTTGTAATAGCAGACAGATGATAAAACCTTGCCCTAATCTCTTTGTGTTCATATTGATTAGAGATAAACATCTGCCACACAGCATCAACCACAGAGGCTGCGTGTTGATGTGGAGTTGAAGGAGTACTAAACCTTTTTATTGCACTCTTGACACCTACATCCACTGCCCACACACACACACACACACACACACATTAATTTAGGCTTTTTCTCTGTGATTCATGACAGAGCATGACCTGATGAGTCAGAGTGGGCGACAGTAAACCATAAACGAGGTGTGTGGGGGGGTCTGCTAACCTTATAAACACCAACTGTATCACATTTGATACATCATTTTCTCAGATCTCTGTACCACCCAGAAATCCTTATGAAAGAAAACACTGTATACAATTAAAAGAAAAAGATTTGCATTGTTGTTGTTAGTGAATTTCTAAACATTCTCGACTTGTCAAATCGACCAAATGGTCAAACCAGTGTTGCTCCTGCCCCCATCTGGCTCAAACCAACTGCAGGCGCAGAGGTGGGGACCCCGGGATGCTGGTGTGGCTGGGGGACGCCCTTCATTGTCCCCTGCTGGGGCTACCATCCCCGACTGGCCCCCGCTCTGTTCCCGCGCGTCGTCCCTGGATGAGTGGACACTCAGGGCTGGACGCCGGCCCGTGCTGGACCGAGGTCGGTGACATGTGAACTGGATAGCCAGGCTCATCAGCACACAACCACCATTCACTCATTTCCATCCACCACACCAACACCAATGATTACCAAACAGCACCACGTCCACTGTCTTCTGTCTTTGTCTTGTCATGCTTCAGTTGCTGATTTTAGTCCTCTGACAGAATCTGTCTCAGATAACAATAAAGTTTGTCAGATCAAGACTGTCAAAAAGGCTGAGGGACACATTCACCCTCACTCTCACTTATACACAAGGAAACTTAGATTTGCTACAAGATCAAATAGTATATAAAAGGTTTGGGTTTTTTTTTTTTGGCCAATCGTAGCAGTAACCCACCTCACACACAGATACCAAAAAAGACGAAAATAAAGAAATAAAGTAATGTTGAATGAAACACTAACACGTCAAACTGAAAATAAAAAAAAAGATTAAATTTCTAATCTGTCAGGTTTTACAGGGTTACCGTTTACCTGCTCTGTATTTATGTCAGCTCTGAAGACTTGATTGCAGGACTCCAGACTCCAGCGGAGGTTAATGCAAAACGAAAAATGAGAAGTAGAAAAACAGAATATTATTTTGTGTCCATTGGATCTTGTCTGTTCTTTCACCTTTAACAAAGCTGTTTTTTTTTTCATTTGTTGGTGTGGGTAAAATCAAATCCTGTCACACACAGACACTCTCAGAGATTCATAGGAATCATCCCTCAGGAGAGACTCGTTTAGTGGGTACAGACTAACAACACAACGCTGGTTTGCTTAATTTACAGACACTAATCTAATTTAATTTAATTTAATTTACAAAAAAGTGATCTTAAGGTACTTTACCCAGAAAGTAAATAATAAGTATAATCCAATTAACTGTAATTCTGTTGTAATCCAATTCATTCCGGTAAAGTCTAGATTAAAGACTCATATAATGCCAATTAATGAAATAAAATGAAAAAAGATACCCTAGCTAAGGAAACCAAATGTTAAGGCTGGTGCTCTCAGTGACTCTGTAAATACAATCTCATACTTTCATTTTTTCTCCATAATGAGTCACACTGTGAAACTATCACACTGGAAGTCTGCTACCTGTGTTGAGCAGAACGAGCTCCCACTGAGCGTCAGACAAGGCTCACTGCTCTGAGCTCAGATGAACCTGTCATAGAAAAAGAACCAAAGTTTTCAAACACTTTCCACACGTGTTTGAGGAAATGGGCAGCAAGGATCCCGTTACTGGTTACGGTTAGCGTTGTGCAGCTGCGCTGAGGCCAATATGACGGAGGATTTAATAACATATGCAAAATCCAGTTCAGTTCATTAATGGTTACGATTAAGACATTTTTCGTGATGTGCAAAACTGGATCCACAGGAGGAAAATTGCAACGAAAGGGCAGGAACTTAAATCCGGTTAAACGGTAAGGCAAATACAGACTCCACTTACAAAAAGAAATTGATAAATGGATCTCAGAGGAGCAGAATGAGGGCTAAATAATTTACGAGAAATGTTCCTGGAGTGCTTATTTAGGCCAAGTTTGCATTTTATGACCACTTTGCATGAAATCATTTTCTAACCAGAAAGCAAGTAAAGCTCTTCTGCAATTACATAGTGTCATGGAGAACAATATTAAAATTAATTTTTTGTCTTTGCTTGTAATATAGTTTTAAGTGTTTACAAACCAGCAAAAACTAAGATTGCCAGCACACTCTGCCCAGTGCTTTTCTATCCATTAAAAAGGATGTTTAATGTTTTTCTGTGCTTGAAACAAATATTTGGTTGTCTGAAGTGACTACCATCCCAAAAACTGACAACGCTGTCATTGTTTGGAAGCTCTAACATTCAAACATTCAGATCTGCAGGATTCTGCGTTCATCACAGACTCGCATGAGAGCAGTGGTACCTTCTGTATTTTGACTGAAATACAAATATGTTTGTTAAATTATCAGAAAAAAAGCATCAGCTTGTGAAAAAAACTTAGAATATTTCTCTTTGATTGTTTGCATTCTCTCCAGATGTTTGTTTTCGTGTCGTTCTAGAAACATGTATGAAGCAGCTGTTGAGACTCTTCACATCTACTGATGCTTGACAGCATAAACGTCACTGGACTTACTTTCAGGTACATCTGTGCTCTTACCCCCGTCTCATGAGAAAACATGTTGGAGGTACGTTTGATTACACAGAGTAGTGTCACCACAAAGGTGCAGATCTGAAGTTCTTTGCCGCTTGTTTTAATGTGGCACTGTTAATGCAGCATGCTGGCCAACTATAATCATGCATATATTAATACTTAATTCATACCAAGTATTTTTTTAAATACCCAACTCTTATCAAGATTGAATATAATGAAGCTGAAAAGTGGAATCATCGTGTGGTGCAAAATTCTTGGATTATTCTGGATTGGATGGGGCTTTAAGTGGAGCATTATGGGTTGACTGACAATCTGATGCACGTGTATCAAATACATGTCGACGGCAGCGTGATTGCTTCCATGACTATTTCCTTTTTGTTGGTTTATACCCTTTATGAGCCCATACTCCTTCAGTGTGTGTTATAATCTCCCCAAAATGGATGTGGTTTGTTTCTTCACACATAGATGGCGAGAGCAACAGTCCTTAAGTGACTATTACGACTAAAATCAACACAGGTTATAGTTTCTCCCCCACTGGATTATTGAGGCTGATGCTGCAGGAGAAATTAATTGTTTGAGTCATTTCCTGTGCATGGTTGATGTATAATGATGTAAAAATGATGAAAGCTTAAGCTTGTCTCAAGATTAACTCTAAATCCGTTGCACACTGGATGTCCACTTGTGATTTGTTACAGCAAATGTGTCTGGATGTCCCTAAAAGCCACTTGCAGTTGTGGACTCGTAAACGCTGCCGTCACAAGCCATCAAAGCCGCACACAGGTAAACTATCACTCCAAGGGCTTATCTGGAGAGACACTGACTGTCATGCATGCAAGCTTCTGAGAGCTATAATTAGACTCAGTTATTAATAAGAGTTAGCTGTGCAGGTATGTGTAATATCAGCTGTCACACATGCTCTAGTTAACATCAGCGTCAGATTTTTGCCTTAGCAGGAAGGAAAACTGATGAGAAGTTAAAGCTGCATTGACTCTAGGTTTTCTGTCGTTATTTACTTAGTGAATTTTCAGAACAATCATACGTTTGATTGGAGCTACATTAACTGGATTGTTGGCGCTGCTTTGGGCCCCATGCACTTTCTCCTGCCTCTGTTTCTTATCCCTGTCAAACATGTCCTCTCTCTCTGCATATCTGTGTGTGTCTCTTTATTGTTTGTCCCATTCTCTCTACCCTCCACTCTCCCTTTGCCCCCACTCTCCCCACTTACAGCTCAGAGGATACCAATTGAATGACAGGTCGGAGAGTGTGTTCAGAGGGATTTCTGCAGAAAGAAATACATATTTAATGACATCTGCAACAACCTCGCCCGTTCAGTCACCTCTCTCTTTTCTCCTTCACCTCTCTGGGGGTGAAGAGAGTGATAGGAAAGGACATTAGGCTTCCAATCACTCTCTCCATACCTACATAACTCTGTGCTGAGACAAAAGGGCTGGGTGGTGGGGTGGCAGTCACTAAGGCTTGAGCAGCAGTCATGCACACATACTGCAGGGGCATACGTCCAGGCTAAATTAGATTAGCAACTCGCCTTTATTTATTTATTTGCCTTTCAACAACTGATTAGTCTCCCATGGCCCTCAGAGTTTCATGCTAGACTTAGCATTTCAATTCTGCACACATCTAGCTTTATCCTGGAGCCAAATAAGTGTCTGTCTCCAGTGGGAGTTTCAGCCCACAAGAGCACAACCACTTCTGAACATGGTGGAGGGGTGGGTGAGGAAGACAGGAGGGATGGCCAAGAAAGAAGGGAGGTGGAGGGGGAGGCATTGCACACACTCACAGAGATGAAAAATTACAATGGTTGATCGCCGTGAGGGGAACGAGATATTCTGGTGTAGACGGCAATGCAATTACAGCAGACAAACTTGACAACACATAATATCGCTCTCTTTTTAGTGAGCTGCACACAGCTGGAGTGGCTGGAAGGCTCTTCTCTTCTTCTTCCTCTGCTCTCCACAGCGCAGGTCCAGGGGCAACAGCAGCAGAGGCTGAAGAGGCTGAGGGAGCTGAGGACGGCTATTTGTAACAGGAAAACACCTTACCAGTACATCTTAATGACAGGTGACGAATGAGCCTCAAGTTCAGTTGGGTTATTCCCTCTTCATAAATCAAGGCAAACTGCAGACAGGGGTGTATGTAAGAAGATTGGTTTACTCACTGCTCCAGAACAAACCTAAATGACACCAATGAAGCAAGCCATCTAGATCACAGATATAGGCAGGGGGGATGTGAAATTCTGCCTGTAAGCACTCCGTCACGCCAACAGTACCTCACCTTTTATGAGCCACAGAGTGCTGGTCCAATACATAACCATTTGAATGTTTGAATCTTTACATAAAGAAAGAGCTACCATTGTAATTTTGGGCCTCAGATCCAAGAGTAATCTCTTAATGGGAATTCACTCTTTTTGTCAGCCTTTCTAGGCTTATGGTCATGAACATCTGGAACACAAACCCCTCTCGTATGCTGAGATTTAACAACATTACAAAAGGGAGAAAAGGCTGGTGATTTAAGACCTTTTTTTTGTTGCACCATCTATTCTCCCAGAGTCCCATTTCTACACATCCTCCGTCCTCTTACCGCAGGCTGTGTTGGATGAGACGGATGTTTTTTACCGGACCTTTCATTTGCCAGTGAGCTTGGCGCAGGAATAATTACCTGTCTTTATGATCAATTACCTGATTACTCACTGGAGACGCACAAGATGTCTGAGGAACAGAGCCCGGGCCTGGGTTGTAAGGAGAACAGGATCCCTGCACTGCGTGAACATGGCAAACACCCAAAAATGAGCATGAAGAAGGGACATTGATGTATATTAAACATGCATACACAATCTGTATAGCTAGTACTCTTCGTTAAAAAACACAACTCTCTGTCCACACACGCACACACACACACACAAAAACACACACACACACCAAGGACAACAGTTTCTATGTTCTCCCTGAAGCTACTGACAGAGTCAAGGACACACTGACTGGTGAGCCACTGAAAACACAAGGAAGTCATTATGAACCATCCTAACACGCATCACAACTGCAGAGCTTCCCATTGTGGGGAAAAATAGTACCAACACTCCCTTTTTTGATGAGAACTGATTACCCAGTACAGGCTAATACATAAGCAGGGAATAGGCCGTATGAGGAAACAACTGGTCAACATGATGACCCATAGTTTTAATAAACATGCAAATCACCTCATCATCATGCCGCCCAACACTACTCAACCTTAAAAAGTATTGTACATATGCATACGGCAGCCTCTTTATGCCCAGTTACTGGCTACACATCACATGTAATCCCACATAGTAGCAGTCTGCATGATGTTTAACTGTCAGCCATTGTGAAGAGGATTTTCCCTGACACTGTTAAAGGAGAGTGTTTGATCATGTGCCGACAGACATCTATATCTCTCACAACAAGACACACAATCTGTTCCTTCTCATCTATGTTAAATGCACTCAGTTTTCTAAAGAGCTGACAGGATCTCTGGCAGGAGATGTAGGTGACGCACCAGAGTATGGGTGCACAGGAGGCAAAAATTGAGCCTCAAAATTGAAAATGTAATTTATTTAGTCTTCTTTGGTCTTAAGTGCCCTTAACCTGATATTATTTACCCAGGAATGTGAGCAGAGAAAAGGGTGATGACACGTAGTAAAGGGCCACAGGTCACACCAGTTTCAATGAGGTTATCAAGGATTTTAAAGCAAGAAAATAAAAAATAAAAAAAAACTTCTTAGACCAGGTATTAACAACTGTTTTTAATGATCTAATCACAAGTAGACAGCTCTAAACACATAGTTTTTTGTACCAGGCATTAACTTTAATCTCAGCATGAGTCATCTCACATTCTTATTATACGCAAATAATCAGTTACAAAATTTCTTCTCATAAAGATCAAATTAGTTTCTTTGTTTTTACTGGAGGCAAATGCAATGCACTGAACCACATCTAATGGTTCTTAGATAAAAGGAGAAAAACATCCTTCCAGTCTACAACACAACACAGACGTTAAACCAAGTTGAGCGAGATGTTTTACGCACTGGTACTACATCTCTGTCAGTTGGCTGGTGGCTCCTACGTCTTGTTTCACACTTTAATGTGACACCATGTCTGACACATGTCTTTCAAATACAAGCAACATCCAGTTTGTCCCCTGCAAAATACATTTTTTCCTCTTTCATCTTTACTTAGATGAAGGAAACTTGATTGTACTCAGCTATCCACTTGATTAATGCACTGACAGAGTGAAGGTAATAAGATCAAAACACACATTGGTGTCATCTGCATACCTATGGTAAGCAATATTGTTGTCATGTATAATTTCATCTAGAGGAAACACATAGAGGTTGACAATCACAAAATCAGCCCCTGAGGGATTCCACATGTCATGGTGATACGCTCAGGTTTATGCTGACCCATCATAACAACTTGCAATGCACTGCGTGCAAAAGTAGAGTAAGATGTCAGT
>JBAMYA010000006.1:11560699-11577010 GCA_037176975.1 Arrhamphus sclerolepis | reverse complement strand
TTGTCAGTGTGCTTCCTGTGAGTGTATGTGGGTGTTTCTGTGTGAATGGGGGTCCACTGTCCAGTCTGGGTTTGGGGCTCTCAGCTGTTGGGCTTGTGGATCTTTCAGCCCTGTGATCGGCCTGTACTGGGTGGCTTATGCCTGGGGGGTTCCTGGCCCGTCACTGCAGGTTCCCTGGCTGCCTTCTTTCACGGTCATGGGGAGTCCACCCGGGGACTCCCTCTGTTGCCTGCTGGGCTGGGGTGGGGCTCTCTGGTGGTGGACTTCCTACTTTCCCTCTTCTGGTCCCCTGTGCTGGTGGCCTGGGTCTGGGGGTGTTCCATGTCTGCTTCTGGACTCTCGGGTGGCGTGGTTGTACCCCCCCTCCTCCACTCTTAGTGCAGTTCAGGTAAAGCCTTGTATACACCTGCACACACACACATATGCACACAGACACACTCACCTGCTCACTCCACAGTTTTGATGGGGCCAAATACTTGCAGTGGTCTTCATTCAGTTTTAGAGACCTGGGATTTTTCCTGGTTTTGTTTCTGCCTGTTTTCTGTCTTTTTCTTTTTTTCTCTCTCTTTCAGATTCCCAATGTCTTGTTGGTGTGCCCGTTGCGTGTTTTCTTGTCTTTCAGAGTTGCAGCAGGTGTATATCTCTCTCCCTCCATTCCTACTCCCTCACTCTCTTTATTCACAAATAAAAAAAGAGCTTCATACAATGGTGAGAAAACTGGCTCTTTGGGCTTCTTGCCTGTTGTTGCCTTTACCTCTGAGTATAACAAAAAAAAGAAAAAGAAAAGAACATCCACCTCTTCTTCACTGTGAAGCTAACGAGGCTGCATCTTTCCTGACTCCAGATCAGCTCACAGAGCTGCACGACTGCATGTTGTTTGTTGACACGTCATAATTGATACGCAAATAAAATTATCAAAATAATGTCCAGCTCTCTCCCCACTACGCTCCCTTGAATCAAGAGCAGCTGAGACAGAATCCCTTTCTTCTGATGATAACCAGTGGAACTGCCTGCAAGAGTCAGCAGCATTGACTGGGAGACTCCCAGTCCACATGCCACAGGTGGCAGCTCTTCAGCTGGAACTCCTGATGACTGCTTTCTTGCCTGAAACTCTCCACCACTGCTACTTTAGTGACAACGATCACACATGTCGTGATTTTTATGTAAGAGACTTCAACTTATTACTTCCAATTTATTGTAATGGAGCATTTCAAAAGATTTAAAGCAGACGACTGCATCAGTGCCACTAATCTGCAGAGAAATGTATTCCTCAGCTCAAGTACCCAACAGTCCCTTGATTTGATCTCTTCTCTTTTCCCAAAGCTGTAACGTTCTGAATGAGTGCTCTTATGAACTGTAATGATTATTTGTGTCAGTGATACACTGTACAGCACCCTGGAGCCACAACACATGTTTTAAATGACTAACCAGTGGTGCCAGTGGGTGGTGATCTGTGACCACTTTAGGTTTTTGGGCACATTTAGATAAACCACATTAGCACTAAGTTTCTGTGTTCTGCCCACCGCTTCCTGTTTTAACACAGAACATATAAGCATCAACGTTATTACCTGTTGAGTTAAAATATATAAAAAGCATTCTTTTGGCTCAGATAAAGTACAAAAAGTGGGTCTACTTTAATAAATAATCTCATACATTACTTTAGAAATGTGTGTTGTAAGACTTTACTCATCAGTTGAAACCATTGACTGTATAAACTATGGACAAGCCATCTGGTCACATGACCCACAGGTTTCAACAGAGAGCCTTTGAAGCCCCTTTTTTCCTGAAGCGCATTGGCACCATGTTGCAAAGAGGCGGGACAGAGCTGTCAAAGCCAACAGCAGAGCCAACGGCAGGTTCTCATTCAAGCTCGTCAATTGAATCCAGGCATCTGATTCGTCAGAATTATTGCTTAACATAAATTTATCTGATGTGGTACAAAAACAATTCTCTCTCCCTCCATATAGCTCTCCTGGATACACAATCTAACTGTAGAAGCCAAAACTGATTTTTGTACCACGCTTTTATTTCATCTTATTTTATTTATTATAAGTGGATATGTGTAGGCAGTGGTCACAGCACTCTCAGTTTAAATAGTCCTCTAATCTTCAACTTGTCACATTCATTTTTATAGGAGTTTTAGCAAATGCTATATTAGATATATCATATTATTTACTTCATAACTACACTTTATTTACCACAGAACTAGAGAACAGGGAACCCCTGCTGAAGCTGGACAAGAGCATGGCAACAAAATGACCATGAGCGAAGACGTCGCACCATTAAGACATGTAAATGTCCTGTCCTTACCTCATTCAAATACACCGTATATGCCTGCATGATATAAAATATAACCTGATGGACATTTAAACTACAGTTTGGAAGACGTTAGAACGTCTGCTAGTTTCTGTTTCAGCAGATCACATGTCCATGAGGGGAGAGTTAGAGAAGTATGCTCTTTAAATGTAGCATGTAAAAATGAAGATTCTTTATGAAACTCATGTAACACTGTAATTGGTGTAATGTCAATAATTAGGCTAGTTTGTTGTGTAAATGCAGGTGTTGGAAATCAGGAAAGGGAAGGGAGGATTGAAGGAAGGCAGCTTAAAGGAAATACTGAGGGAAAAACAACTTTTGACAATGAGAACAGTCTAACAACAAAATAGTGCAAAGAAACACTAAAAAGAAACACTAAAACTTCCAAATCAAACCCCCAGGACCACGAGATTGTCTTGTTTTAGAAGGTGAAAGCTGTGAAACCAGATCAGGAAGGAGGATCCAGATACAGACTGAACCAGATAACTAAAAAAAGAAGAAAAAAAAAACTGAAAGGGAGGACATCTGGTGGCTAAATCATGTGAAACATGGAATTTACAATAAGAATCGAAGTGACAGTCAATCAGAGCTGGAGTTCAGCTTCTTCATGAAAACTTGGAAATGCAGTAACTTGGTCTTAGCAGGTCGAGTAGTCGCCCTGGTGGAGAGCTCGTGGGTGTTCTCCTTTTGGGTGGCTTGGAGGGTGGAACACGAAGAGGGGGTAAGACTGATTACACAAGCAGCTGCACGCAAGCATACTCCCCCTGGCACTGTTGGTTCTGCCTGATTATTTAACAGGAGCAACTGGAAGTGGTTGACATGGTTTCATGGGCTTTGTGCAGTGCACACTCCTCAATTATGGATGGGAAAAGTGACACTGTGACAGCTGTAGCTCTCAGGGGGTCGGAGAGGGAGGCAAAGTGAGAGATGGAGAGAGACTATGGAAGGAGTGATTCTTTCCTCCCCAAGCGAGAAGATATGAGACAGTCTCCTCCATAGATGTGACACACACAAAGACACGCACAAATGCACATACACACACACACACGCAAAACCTTCTCCGTGTTCTTGTTAAATTAAATATGCCCTGAAAATGACGGGAAGGGTGGGGGTAATGAGGAAATTATTCACAGTCCTTGACATGCTTTAAATCAGATTATACTCTCCCCCTGCCTCACTGGGCCCAGTCTAAAGACACAGACCAATCCATTTTTTGCTTAAGGCTCACACACACACACACACACACACACACAATGAGATGTATAGAAAAGCTCATCTGCATCCATCTCAGTTAGAGGCAGGGGAGTGAGAAGAGGCAAATTATGCTCAGCTTTTCCTATGTCTGGTTGCAAAGTGGAAAGTGGGCTTAGATCTGCCACCATCCTGGAGAGTCATTACGTCCCATCCTGAAGGGAGCCATGGAAGATGCGGAGGAGACGAGCCAAACGAGCAGGGTTGTCTAATGAAATGCATATTAACCAGATGAACAGGGGAAAGGGCTGGTAGAAAATGAGGGTAAGAGAGATCACTGGCACCAGCCCACTCCCCTTTTCTATGCCGTTACATAGCTCCAATAAGGAAACAGAGGGCCCAACATTTAGTGTCAAGGGCTCTTATACTGAGAGAGACACCCTCACTGTTGCACCCTGCAATTATGTGATAATGAGGTCTATGTATTTGATGTGTCATAGCTGGCAGCAGGGACATTGCAGGATCGTCGCAAAGAGCACAATGCAGTGTCAGATTGGGGCCTTATAGCTCCTGAAAGTAAATCTAGAATATACGGTTCCAGCTGTCCTGACTACATGCTATCTTACTTTATGTGATGGAGCTTTTCAGCAGTGACCTTGCAGGCAGCCTTACCATATATGATCTATGATAATATATGTAAATTGAGAGCAACGATTGCATAAATTACAGCTCACGGTGTGTGTGTTCAGAGATCCATGCATGTGTGTGCACATTTGATGTGGCAGGTCACACAGTCTACAGAAGCTTGGGCTAAAGCCCACAGCCAGGTCTCAGAGGCAGCAACACCCATCCTGTACAAACACAGAAGGTGAAAAAAAACTCCATTACACACTCACTCTGAAATAAGACACAAGAAATGAGATCCAGGTATATAGGCTCATTTGAATTCAGTGCTACTCCTGTATGTGTAAGTCTACAGATGTATGTGTGTTACTTCTAATGTGTAAATGTATGCATGTATAAGCTCTTAAACAAGTCAGCCAACTAATGCATAACACCTCCACTGTATATCTAATACAGGTGAAGTGCCTCATATGTAAATGGAAACTTTAACGAGCTGTAGCCAGTACCACAGCGATGCCGTACATGCAAGGCTCTGATATTGCAGATGTCAAGACGTGATTGCACGGCAAAGGTCGGTGACGGACCCTATATCAGTATTTACTTTTCACTTTTACCAGTCTAATGATGATAATATTGTTATTGAAAACCAGATGTCCAGCTCTGTTATCATGCAGCGTATTTGTGAATTCCCAATTTTAATTCCACAGTCAAAGACAGTGCTTTCATTTTGGCTTAGAATACTGTGCAAAGGTTAGTTGACATGCAGAGCTCACTGCCGTGCAGTCAGCTAAGAGAAGCTGCCATTCAAAAGGGCAGACGGAGGAGTGTCAGAGGCAAGCAGGTCTCTACACTCAGAGGGTCTTTATGACTCTTCTGTTCAGGGGAAACTCAGTCGGGTGAAGCTGCAAACCTTTGTCAGCAGGTGCCAGTGGAATGGACATGGCAATTATTAAATTAGTCACCACAAACCTGGAAAAAAAGATCCATATATGAACAAAAAAAGGTGTAGTTTTCCATTTAAACAAAATTAGAAGTTTATTCCAATAAAAGTTGAGATGATCACTGACACAATGAAAACAAGGTGTTTATTTTTCATTCAAATAGATTAATCGTTCTGGGAAAAGAATTAAACACCATCAGAGTCATGGCTGCTCTGGATTCTTTGGCTGAATTTACTGGACAGCTTTCAGAGAGTGGGAAAGTGGAATCTAAAATCAGTAGCACCCCCCAGGACCCTGGTGCCCCATGGTGCTCAATTATGGGGGTAAAGAAGGAAGAACACTTCCAACAGAGTTAGAAATAGCTGTGTTTTCCACTACCAAACTGGTCATTTTAACAGTTTACCACAGGTGGCACACTGGAATCATCATCCCAGTTTCTGGACACGTTTCATGCAACATACTGTGTATCTAACACAGTAAGCAGTTTGTTCTCATACTGGTCCAGTTATGGTATGTAGTATGCCACAGTAAAAACAACCAATTACTCTACAGCACAACCAGAAGCTGGTCACATGACTGCTGTGATTGGCTTCAATTAGATGAGTGCATTGCATTATGGGATATAACATGTGAAATAGTCTGGTTATTTTCACACTTGAAAGTTTCCTAAAGATAGTACTATATCCAGGGGTAGTACTGACACTGATAACTGAATTTCCCTTTTTGGATGAATAAAAATATTCTCTCTTGTATTGCAGTTGCCTGCAGTCTGCATACTGTGCACTACATTTTGGTAAAATTAGTACATGTGGTAGAATGTAGACTGTATAAGAAGAACTGGATAAACCCCCTGTGACATCAGCCAACGGTTTTCTGAAGCTTTTTTCTTATACTATGTTTTTCTACCGTGTTGCGAATGAGTGGAAGGCGCGTGCTGGAACACGACTGCCTGGTGTCAGTCAGAGTTTGCTATTTTAACTTTGGTCAACTAAGCTTGTGCCAACACAATTCTGGTCAAATCCAACCTTCCTCATTTCAAGTGTCACTACAGTCAAACTTTTTTTTTTCAAACAAACAAATCACATAACCCTTTGTAGTTATTATTGATAAATGAAGATTTTGTTTAATGCGGTATTTTTAAATTCTGTCCAAATGAAAGATAGTTAAATGCAAACCTACTTCAGACAAAGTCAGATTTATAGGTCGAGCCTGTCCCATAAGGTGAGATTGCTCAGCAGATCCGAAGCTGAGAAATGCACGGAGAGAGATTAAGCGTATATTGAGTGTATCTAATTGTTGTTCATCATTTTTACCAACTCAAAAGTAGAGAAAAAAACATGATTTACGCAAATATGTGTAGTTTTTACTCAATCCTCTTTCTATTCTCCAGCTGATCCAAACGAGAAACAAGTTTGAAGCAGCTAATAGATTTACTGTGCATCTCGACAGTAATAGTTTTCACTGTTTTAGGTGGCAAAGATACAAAATATTTTGGGAAAAGCCATACCATAAATTTACATGGTGTTACACCAAATATTTAACTTTGTGTGGGAAAACCTGTGATGAATCCTGCTCAACTAAGTGCAACATCTACACCACACTGTTGTCACTGAGTCAGTGAATATGGCTGCCATGTGCTCAGAGGATAAAAACCTGAATCAGCACCAGCGAGGCACAAATCATTCGATGCCTCATATATTTAAATACAATCCCCTGCATGTTAGGAGCACGGGAACAAACATATAAATGTGTGTAACTAATTACATCACCATGTGTATGGGCTTTTCATCCTCTGCCCCCCCAAACCCCCACCCACACCCCATAATTAAAAAATACATGCAGACGGACAGTTGCAAAGACAAGTCCACATTTGCATTCACACATGTGCATTTGAATTTACTTTTACAAGCACACAAATATAACTCAGATTTGCTGTGTTGGCTCATTTTCAAACACACAAAGCCTCTAAGCATCGCTATAGAAATGCAGAGGTGTTCTGTATACCTGCATCCTTTTACACCGATTATATTCAGTTACCACTTTCAAATCCTTCCTTATTAATGTCTTTAGTCTTAGTATGTACATATAAAACATCAAGATGTGGAATGTTAAGCATCCTGCCGTTTTCCAGGGTCAAGAGCGTCTGCCTGACTTCGTCCCTGAGGAGAGACAGTGTAAGCTATTATCTTCAACATCTCCAGTCACAGCCGAGGCCAAGGGCAGCGAAAACAAATACGGAAGAAAAAATGCTTAAGACACAGAGGGATTGAAGAAGGGTACAAATGTGTGGCAGACAAACAGAGTGAAAAAGAAGAGGTTGCAGAGAGATGCTCAAAATGTCCTTTAGTATAAACAGGAAGAACGATAAATGGTTGCCAGTGAATGTCCTGAAATAACCGCAGACACACATGGAGGAAACAGATGCTGACGGCTGAGAATTTTAGGCCCCAAAGGAAGAGGTTCATAAACTTCAATGTTCACCCAGGACGCACTCAAACTGGAACTTTGTTGTGTACAGCACACTCAGGTTTTATAACAACTAAAACGACTAAATAATGTTTTCATTTTTTCAACATTCAAATTATAGTCCATTCATGTAAACATATTTTAAAACATATTTTTCTAAACCTTTGCTTCGTGTGGCCATCATCTCGACTGGAATCATCTGTGAGGGCACTCAGAGTTCATATGTAGTTATGAATTAAGTTCTGAATATCTATGAACATTTGGAAAGTTGAACTTGATTAAGAGAAAAAAAAATCAGCTCTGGCAAAACTAATTGATTTTACATCACATGTCATTTTTCTCCTCTGCTTTTCCCTTCAGGAGTCCACAGATCACCTGTTTCCTCTGCATCTTCCTCCGTCACACCAAACAACTGGGTACCTGCTTTCACCACATCCACAAATCTCCACTTTGGTCTTCTCCTCTTTCCAGCATCTGCAGCATCCTTTCCACTAACATATTCCTCCCATTAATGTGTCTGAGCCATCTCAATCTGGCCTCTCTTACTTTATCTCTAGGTTGTCTAACGCTGGCTGTGCCTCTGAGATGTTCATTCTCAATCCGATCCATCCTTGCTACCTGCAAGGAAAAACTCTAATCTAAAACTTGAACACTAAGAAGTATTAATGCTCACAAAATCAAAGAGGACCTTTCTTTGATTTGTGTGGATACAGTTAAAGTGTACTCACTGGTTATTTTAGATTTATGTTGCTAACTTTTCAAATGCAACATGTGTTGCTGCATTATCTCCCTCCTGCATCTTTTATGAAATGTCTCAAGGTTACTCTTTATACTATCACTTTGAAAACCTGTGAGATAAGTCTGAAGGAATATAATATATACAAGGAAAAGATCATATTTTAGAGATGGTTTGTGATACATAAAGGATATTTTACCTCAAGTTAAGGGCTCAATTCTCATGGTTTTCAGATGGAGAGCCTATAGATACAGTATACTTGTCAGGCTTGAAGCAAAGGCGGACACAAGCGCAGACTTTGCAAAACAAGTAAGGTTTAATCTTAAGGATAAAGGTATGCGTTGTAACGCATAAAAAGACAGAGTGGTGTTAATATTCATGTAAGAAACAATACAACACAATGTTGCTGGGTCAGTGCAGGGTATTTATAGGGAGGAGACCAGGTGAAGCAGATGAAGATGATGATGGCACAGGCGAAGTCCATGATGATGAGAACTGAGGCATTCTGGGAGTTGTAGTGTTGGGGCCGGGGATCAGAGGGCTGGCGACCCTGACCGAGGTAGCTGGGAAGGAGCGGGCGTGACACTACTGAGCAATGCAGAAAATAAATGTTACCATTCGAGCTATGTGGTGCCACAGCTGCACTGTTGTAGTGAATTCTGTTGTTTAACACATTCAGATAACCCTGTTTAGCTTCAGCATAAACTGTTTAACATAAACAGCCACACTGTGAAACAAAATAATGCTTAGACTTCCTGTTAAACCTTTTAAAAGTTGTTAATGTACGCTCTGAACAATCAGCAGCTATGGATGGAGACAAGGTTCACCAACCACCTTTATTATGTCGTATTGAACTACAACATCTGGAGTGACCAGAAACAGTGGCAGACACAACTTGTGGGATCAGCTGATAAAAATACATTAGGATGCAAGGCCAATTAAGTCTGCAGTGCTGAGGAGCAGTGAATACATATAGCTCTAATTCCCATTTCCGCAGGACAAAGTCAGCAATATTCATGAGGATAATAAAGAAAATATGGAGAGGAGAAGAGCTCCGCTGAAAGCTTTTCAGCTCTACCTGCACAGCTGTTTCATTGCATACCACACGGAAGATTCCAGCAGTGGACACTGTAATTAGCTTTGGGCAATCAGCACAAGATTACTTTCTTAATGATAGAGAAAAACAAATGATATGCATCCTTTTGGTACTGGAGCTCTAGAGCAATCAACCACACAACGTCATTAAGAAGCCCGCTTTACACTTCAAATTAGCATTAAACAGCTCAAACATAATTAAGCTGAGGTGGAAGTTAGTCCTCCTGGAGACTGGAGATTTTCAACAAATAATTGAAGTATGTTATTAATAAAGCATAAACCAGCCATCATAACTTTGATATATTTTCCACACACTTAAATGGGTTACTCATGCTTGAGAGGTCTACTTGCTCTCATCTAATATAAGCATTCAAATTCTATCAAGGACTCAAATGAGGCTTGATGTGAAGGTAACAGTGCTTCTCTCACTGCCTGCAAGTGCACATGTCAGTCCTCAAACTGAGTGATAGGACATTGAACTCTGTGCTGCTTCTGTCTGGCATTCAGCAGTTACAATTATAACCTTTATATCAATTATATCTTTTATATCACGTGTTCTCTCCAGTCCATAAAGCTTATGTATCTAAAACAAAACCGACTCACCATGTTGTTCACGGAGACGTTCCCTGGAGCCCGTTTTAAGTAGCTGCCCTGCAGGCCACAACTGCTTTCAGCATGAGCAGGTAAAGCTAAAGCTAAAGGCAGTAAAGACCTCTGCAGCTGTCGCTAAAACCAAGCATGCCCGCTACCACAGAAATGCCAGTTTTATTGGGACGGAAGGGCAGCCCCACTTCCAGCCTTGATCTAGAGTCGACATGCTTACCTCAGCGTCAGACTGGGAGCTTTTTAGTTTATCTGGAGATACAGCTGGACTTCCAGACCATGTTGTAACAGCTTCCCTGAGGCCACATGTGGTGATGACATCAGTTGCTGCAATCATGATTTCCCTGATGGAGCTCACAGTTCGAGTTCCAGGTTCCAGGAAGTGGTGGAAAGTGTTGAAAGGCAGGCTAGAAGACAGCCTGTCAGCCTGTTGCAGTGGGGTGTAGAGGCTTTGCCAAGCCACTTCCTTGATGGGACCAGTAATCCTTCTGGGGATCAAACCCTAGTTCTAATGTGCCAGAATGCCATCTCTGAGGTCCTGGTTAAGGTTAGATCTAATGTGTGAATTGAGATTAGATGAGAGTTTGGCATGAAATAGCAACAGTTAAGGTTAAGATAATGATGTGAATGTCCTAACAAAGATAGCTGAGTTTGTGTGTGTGTGATTGTGTGCATGTGTGTTTCTATGTGTTTGAGAGACAAAGAGAGTGAGAGAGACAGGTGAGTGCTAAATGCTCCTTGTTATCATGATTTAAACAGAGGTGGAGGATGTGTACCCTCAGGGCCTTGAGACAGATTGGATGAGCGTGACAGTGAAAGACGGAGCTAGTGCCTGAGTACCGAGAGTTTATGTGAGAGAACCAATATCTATTTGCTTTCACTGCTGGTCCACAGTGGCAGCACACATCAAGCTAAAAGCACCACCACCCCCAGCAGGACCCACGAGAGCTGCTGCTGCTTTTGACCAGCAAGGAAATATCACAGACCTTCTGCTGATGAGCAGACATGGAAAAACTGTGCGGACATTTTGTTTTTTCTTATGCTGCTTTTTTTTTTTCTTATTTGGATGCAGGTTTCACATCTATATGACTTTCTTTTTTTCCCCACATGAAGTTTAGGAGCCTGTGGTTTAAACGGTAGCCATGTCCTCAGTTTAAAATGTAGTCATACAGCAGATCTTGAACATGCAATCTCAATTCTTAATTTCACAATCACAAGAAAATCAGTTTTGCAGATGAGCTACAAGTGTTTCATACCAGTCCGTACTGGTAGCTGATGGCGGGGTGTAGAAGTGATGACAGACGAGTATTGTAGAACTTGAGAGTAGTGTTGAAAGAAGGGAAAAGGATAACAAAACAATGTGTTTCTCTCTTAGTTTGAAATGAACTTGAACTTTTTTTCTGATCATTCATCTAACCAGACATGTAAGGTATTACTATTATATTTTTTAGTGTTTTTCCTAATATATATGTATATTTTTTATTTCCAAACATTCCAGATGTCTTATGTTCTACAGACTATTAAGCACCTTTAGTTAAACATATTAGTCAATAAATCTAAGACCCCCATTTTGGAGGCCTACCTGTTCCATTCATTCACCAATATCATCTAACAATTAATAATAATTCAGCTAAATATAATGATGAACCTGGCAGTGATGACTAGAGGACCTACTAACCCCGTATAAAGAGCATTACTGTAATCCAGCCTTGTGGTCGCAAAGGTGTGAATTACTGTCTCAAAATGTCGTCTTTGAAGGACTGATTTGACTGATTCTGCCAGCTGAATGAAGCTGGACTTCACTGCAGCTTTAATCTGGCTGTCAAATTTAAGATCCGCGTCCACCTTAAACCCCAGATTTTTTACAGTTGGAACGCGTGACAAAGAACCCAGATCAACTACTGTTGCTGTTGTTGAAAGGCACTTCATGAAGTGATATGAGCATGTGTGCAACTGCACGACATACCTGTTAGTAATTAGTAGCCATTATTAGCCGCTAGCTAACAGAATGGGATACACGTGCAGCTTCTTGTCTCTGTACATGTTTTCATCATGGGAAAAGAGACATTCTGTCCAGCGTTTTAGAGATTTTAATTTAAAGTTAGTTGCAACCCCCACCTCGTTTCAGTTTAGTTTTCATTGTTTAAACATTTTTAGTTTTAGTTTAGTTTTTATTAGTTTCAGTATTAGTTTTAGTTTTTTTATTATAGTACGAGGCATTTGTCATGGGCAAGATTTAAGAAGTTCAGAACAGGTATTACAGTACAAACACATCATTGTGAAGGCGGCTGACTCAGTCATGTAGACGTCCCAGTAGACGTCATGTAGACGTCCCAGTAGACATCATGTAGACGTCATGTAGACGTCCCAGTAGACGTCATGTAGACGTCATGTAAACATCCCAGTAGACGTCATGTAGACGTCATGTAGACGTCATGTAAACATCCCAGTAGACATCATGTAGACGTCATGTAGACGTCCCAGTCTCAGTAAACACATGCACCACTGCCTCTTCACGCTAGTTATGTTGGCAAATTTGAACAAATTGGTAAAGACTAAAACACATTTTCTGTATATTTTTATTTTATTTTAGTTAGTTTCATAAGGACACAATATCATTTCAGCTAGTTTTTGTTAGGTTTTGTTTCATTTTCATTGGCTAATTTTGCTTTACATTGTCCTGACCTGATGAATTCAGATGGAGAAAAAGATATTGTATGATGTGATTCCATGTTACACCTTTATAAATACGGGTTGCTATAATACAGTCTGTTATCCTGAAAGTTGCCGTCGTAAAGTGTTAAAGTCGTGTTCCATGTGCTCCTTTTAAATTTCACCACCTGCCCCTCCAAAGGCCTCTGCACGTCCCCGTTTAAAAACACGTGTTTTCTTTGAAATGAAGACAAGGTTTTTCTGGCATGGAGCTAAATGATCATTTTAGTTCTTAACCCTAATCATAATCCATTCCCACCGGTCTAAAGTAGAGGGTAGATAAGAAAAGGCAGTCGACTGAAGTGTTTTAATCTTCCTCGGCTGCAGCTGACGATATAGTCAAATCAGAGAGCTGCTGTGTTCATGCAAACCCATCCATCCATCCATCCATCATCTATACCCGTTATTTCCTGTGCAGGGTCACGGGGGTCTGCTGGAGCCTATCCCAGCCCACTTTGGGCTAAGGCAGGGGTCCACCCTGGACAGGTCGCCAGTCCATCGCAGGACCACATGTAGACATACAACTATTCACATTGCAAATTAATCAGATTAGCATAATCAAACAGATTCAATCTTTGTTGTCCCGATCACAGACCGCTCTCGTCATCGATTCCCAGGTTCACTCTTCCTCCTCAGCTAGCGGTGCACCAGTGTCTTCTCAGATCTTTAAAGTTGACATAACTGACTGAGTTAGAATCTGGTATTTGCAGAAAGAGCATAATCCTGTCACAGTTTTGGAGTTAACAGATGTCAGAAGCTGGAATGCTCAAGAATATGCAGAAATGTGCAGGGCTGCAACATAAACTCCAAAGGTGTAGGGGCCACCTTCCTACCTGGACCATTAAAGGGTGAAATGTCTCCCTGGAACTCTTACTGACGACTGTTTCTCACATCAGGAATGTAGGGAACAAAGTATTAAAAACCAAAGTTTATGGCAGCATTTCAGCTTTTGTTGTAGAAAATGGGAATAAAGTACCTCAAAACTGTGTAATTTGATTACATATAATTCTGTGTAAATGTATTAAATGTTCTCCTTTCACAATCATGGCTTTTCAGCAAGCTTAAATTGGGACCTTCACTAAAACATACTTTGTTGCATTTTACCCAGACTTTACTCTTTACTACTTCTGCAGTGAGTAAAGTCAAACTGAGCTCGGTTCACACAGTCAAACAGAGGGATTCGTGGTATTAAGCTAAAGAGAAATCCAGATACTTTCCTTAGACAGGAAGGTTAGCTTATTATATTAGTTCCAGGGCCTGATGCAGTGTGGGTACAAGAGTCAGTGGATGACAAAGCCCAGTTGTGGATCCTTCCATTCCTGCAGGATCCTGCTGGGCCACACAGCATCCACCCACTGCAGTAATTAAACACAGGCCATAAGAATACATACTCACACACATACGTGCACTAATTGCAGGAAGAAGCCCTCCTACTCATTATCGGCCAAATTAAAGCAATCAATTGAAACTAGAGGCCAACAGAGAGGAATTCATTCGAGGGGGGGCTGATCCCTGCTGTAAAAGGTACACAGGGTGGGTCAGCAATATATCTAGATGTAACCTTGCCTATTGACTGGGTTCTGCCACACAATCAGCCTGGTAATCACCTTCACTGTCAGCAAATGGGATCTATTTAAAGAGACCGTTACTGCATGAAAAACCCTTCAAAGTTGTCTGCAAAACTAAATTGTCTTCCTCTCTTCTCCAACAAAATCCTCTGGCCGACAAACGGGTCTACATCACTGCACACATCTGCAAAACATTTCATAGTCAAATGTCTAGAAGATTCTTAGACCTTTTTTTCTTACTTTGGCTTTGGCCAATACAAACAGACACGCGCGCACACTGAAAAGGATTGAACTGTCAACATACTGGTGTGGCAGGTGGCGTAATGCTTTCCGTGTGTCTCTGTGTTTAGCAAAGGGTGCTAGAGAAACTGAACATATCTGCCAAAATCAGCCTCTGAATCTCCACGCAAGGCTGTTTAAGGGAAAACAGGCGCCTGAGCGTGTCTGACTCCAACATTCCCAATGTTTATGCAAAAGCATCATGGTCCTGCCTCCTCCTCACCGCTCCTCTTCTCTCTTCTCCCATCCCCACTAACCAGGCCAACTGTTGCTTCAGCTCCAGGGCAGATTAAGGGAAGTGTTGGCTCCTGAAGAATGCAGGCCTGCTACTGCTGCTGCTGCTGCTGAGGCTCTCAACTAAGGATTTATTAGGGCTGGCGCAGGAGTCCAGGCTTTTGGCCTCCAAGTACAACGGGAGAGTCGGGGAGAGGGCAGTGGTGGAGGAGGACCTCCGCTGAGACATCGCATGCCATCAACAGAAAACATCATGGTGCCTCACTGTTTTTTTATAATGCTTTTTTACAAATGTCTTTCTCCACACTGACAGCAAATATACAAGGATTATTTTGCTGCTTAGCATCAGTAATGACAAAAGTTAATAAAACCTTCAAAGTTCAGCTGGGTCTGTTCTGCATATGACGCTGAGCAAACGCTCCAGGTCATGAACATTAAGCTGTCTGAGGCAGTGTGAACATTTAAACATGAACACCACGTTATTGTCAGTTTGAGCCACAATAACAAAACAATTACAGCCCAGCAGCAGCACAAAGATGTGAGCGCTGATGTGCATCCACTGTGAGAGGCTAAGAGCCTCCACGACTAATACCATGGCCTAGATGCAGGCCGCACACATCGATCACAATGACAATTTAGGGGCCGTGTCGCGACTGATAAGGCTGCTTTCTTTTTTAAATCACAGCGACTGGGGTGATGTCCATCTATGTAGATGAAAGGGGGAAAAGAACAACAACTGCAGAGGCACAGGGGACAAACATGTATGAGAGGCCACCAAGCCTGGAGGGGGGAGGGACGTGAAAGACGGGGCATGTTTTGAAGAAGCACTGACACACAGAGGTCACCACTGGAATGGTTCTCTTCACCTTGGCTGCCACCACCGTTCTGCTGTGGAGATGAGCTAGAAAACGGCACATTAATCTGCTCTTCATCCCTATCTGGGTCCACTTTTATGGATGCATGCTTTTCAGCTGCTCAGTAAGCCCGTAAATCTTCATGTTTTGTGTTGACTCGTCACAGACAGCTAATTATGAGAAGAAACACCACTGTTTACATCCACCATTTACAGCATGTCAGCACGGGACTAAATCACTCCAGATGTTGTTACGTTTTAATTAGCGGTGTAAAACTGGGTGACAGCAGTAGCTGACAGGTAGCGTTAGAATGTGCTGCAAAAACAAGAATAAATGTGCGCTTGGGCAGCCTGTCATGTCTTGGCTTATCAAACAGCACCACCTGCTGCATATGAAAGAAAAGTACAAATGTGAGCTAGAAGATGTGACCTGTCAGGTTTACCCTGTCCTTCAGCGTCTTTGAGTGCTCTGCAGTTCTGTTTTTATGATGCATAAAATTCAAATCATATTACCTGAGGTAACAATGATGTTGCTGAACACAGAAACAGTCCTTTTATATTCAATTCAATTCAATTTATTTATATAGCGCCTATTTACAACAAGTCATCTCTAGGTGCTGTAGAAACCCAGAGCTTGACCCCCGAGCACATGGCAACGCCATCAGTGGCAAGAAAAAACTCCCTCATGGGAAG
>JBAMYA010000006.1:11520208-11546310 GCA_037176975.1 Arrhamphus sclerolepis | reverse complement strand
TTCACTGGCTCCAGAAGAGGCTTAGACCTGCAGAAATCCACCATCATTTCCTTTGTTTCTGAGGTGTTCAGTTGAAGCAGTTTTTTTGACTCCAGTCACTGAAGGCTGTTATTAGATCCCTGGATTCAGATCCCTGTCCATTCGTGACGCACGCCACTATAGCAGGATCATCTGAGTATTTCTGGATGTGGCAGGACTCAGAGTTGGATTTAAAGTCTGAGGTCTGCAATGTGAACAGGAATGGTGAAAACATCTTAAGATGTTGTGTGTCTTAAGCGCAGGAATATTAAATTTCTGCCTTAGACTTCTCTTTCCTCTGCCTCTGCTCTTTATGCTAAGATGTGATAAGTTATCTCTGTCAGAAGCAAAGTAACACACTGGTTGCCAGGGACGCTGTTGTTGACTTAGTTTTGGCTGAATTTGGTTACAAAGTTGGTGGAAATGGTAAAATCTGAAAAAGAGAAGAGATGACGATGGGAACGGAGAGAAAAATGATTCTACCAAGAGACTGAAAAGCACAACAAGAGAACAAGATGGACATCATATGACTGTGCTCTGGGCTGGATTACTCACCCTGAAGCACTGCCTCCTCTCACATTCCTGCATAATACAAACTGTGTTTTTGGACCGACTGGATGCATTTTGTTTAAGCTTAAAATGTACAAATGCAAAGAAGTTCATGAATAGTTTTGCAGCGTGTGCATGACCTGAACAAGCCATTGTTGTACTGAATTCTGATTATCTCAGACGTTTGACCCAATTTAATAATAAAAAATAAAAAAAATTAAATAAACCAGCTGTATAACGTTCTTTCTCTTTCAGTCTTTTTTTTTTTCATTTCATGGATTTGTGGTCTGTAGGCATTACAGTCATTATCATTATCATTTCGTCATGTCAAATACACATGAACTGAGACGGGATGTTACGGGCTGGTCTCACTGTATGTGCACAGAATCACGATCTTGAGTTGATTTAAGGTGCCCCCATAAAAAAAGAGTAACTCCACATTCTCTGTAGGATAGGGAGAATATAAGGATGTAATTGTGTAGCAACATTCTCAGCAAGACAAGACAGAAATGGACAAAAAAGGCTTTCAAAAACAAAAGCAGGTTTCAGAAGAGAGCTATAAAAGAAACAAAAGGAGAGGGTAGAGCAAGGGCTACCAGATGAGTCAAAGGGATTTAATAGATGACTTTGCTTAGCGGAAAGCCCCAGAGCGCACTTTTAATGTACTGTAAAACAAACTTTAGTTTTGGCCTTCATGTCATCTAAGTATTTATTTATCTATTATGATGCTTCCACACCAGTTTTGTTTTGTTTGTTTTTTTTAATATATGGTTGCTTGCGCTTTTTCTTTTTAGCTGTTTCTGGTTGTTTTGAAGTTTTATTCTTTCACTCGCTGATAAAATTAACTATATTTTCTGGTGGTTACTGTGAGTCTGAGTTGCATGTGACTCGGGCACTACTGGTTAACTCGTGAAATGCTGAGTGGCAACAGGTGGGACAAGTCGGGAGAGGAAACTAGGCTGAAGGCTGATAAGCCTAATGTAATAATGAACTGCAGAGGCTTTTTGAATATCTTGCGTTAAGTTGACTTGTGACATTTATGGCTCTATTAGAGTAAAGTGATTCCCACATATGCAATGAAATGTGGTGTTTTCACACTTTCTTTCAGTACAAATGCTGGTTGTTTTTCCAGTTCATTCTCGTGTTGCTTAATTTTCAAGGGAAGGGTGAGAACACACATTAACAGTGTTGGTATGCTTGGAAGGCAGAATGAGACATTCCTGAGTAATATTTCTGAGATGGCGTCATGTCATGACACAGAAGCCTTCGAGGATGATGCGTAAAGCTGCACATAAGCAGGCGTCATCACCTGAGGATAAACTGCTGTTGAGGTGAGTTTCAAGCTTTCCAAAGGTTGACTCAGTGATTCTCACATCAAAGGGATGTGTTGTTTCTAACAGTGTGTGTGTGTGTGTGTGTGTGTGTGTTGGACTACATTTGTACAATTTTATGCCCACTCTGCTGCCCAGGCATGCTCTGCCTTGTTGTGTTTCCTGATTGGTGCTCGCATTCCTTTTGAATGTGTGACACACCTGAATGACACCGCCAGCTCCTATGAGGAGAAATTCTGCAGCATTTATTCAGTCATGTTGTGACCTGCTCTCCATCCCTGAACTGAATCACGCAGAGTATCTGAGCATGTGGAAAAGAACCAAACTGGGATTTTTATTTATTTATTTTAATTAGTGCTGGCTATAATTTTATAAATGATATTTTTATGTTCTCAAAAATAACAAATAGATTAAATAGAATCAGCCATAATACCTGAAACATCTACACAGCATCTTTTAAACAATTCTAACTTACACTTTTACAGCTGAAACAAGGAAAAGGTCACTTAGATATTCATTGTATTTCCTCACATTTATGTTCATTCATTTATTAATCTGCACTCAGTTATGTCCCACAGTTATTAAAGACACATATCCCTTCAGAGTCTTAATGAAAAGGTCAGATGACCCAGCTAAGAGCAGACAATCCTTGAATCTAATCATCATCGTAGGCAGGAGTCTAAATAAACAGGCAGCAAAGACTAGAAAGTTTACAGTCTACTAGTTTACAGTCTTCTCTACACTTTATCCAGCAACCAAGGTCTCAGGGAAGATCCAGGGTTTGTGATCGTCATGAGTCTGTGTTCCTCGTATCATTGTTGTGAATGTATACGTATAAGTGTCCATGTCTCAGGACTGTTCAGGGGACTCTCAGGATGTGTGTTTGACCATCCCCGACAGTTTCTCCTTGTCCACAAGTGGAATAAACCTCTGTGATTTTGACCCATCTCTTTATGCTCTTTGGTAAAAAGAAATTTGCCACAACAGTGTGTTTTGTCACCAATATTACCACCTGGAATCTGCCATTAAACTGTCTGCCATGTCGGCAGCACGTGGGCAGGAACAGCTTCTGCTAAACGATGCTCCAGGAAAATGTCCACATGTCATAAGTCAGCTCAGCTTCAGATAAGAAGATGTGTTTGCTTGTGTCAAATTTAATCTGAGAAATGGCTCATCATAGCACACTAATGGTTTGAAAAGTTGCACTGAAATAATTGTAAATCATCAACACCAGAGGCCATCTAAGAGCCTGTTGATAAGTTTAGTAGACACTCGAGCATTCTGAGGGGACCCTGTGATCTAATTCAAATGAGTGCAATATCTCTCCTCTCAGATGGAGTGAATCATGAAGAGTTTGAAGCTGCTGATAAGTGTGTTTGATCTTGGCATGCCAAAGCCACAATAAAGGAAGCAAAAGCTTTTGGAGTCAGGGCTTTGTGCTAACCGCAGTTATGATATACGAGTGTGCACAAACGTGCGTATGACAGAGAAACAGATCCTCTCACGCTGCGGTGGTGGTCAGTTCTACTGTAAATGCAAAAATGGCATCCATACGTATTCATTCTTGCAGCTGGTTGACTGAGTTTGCAGTGACTGGACTGAAGATGCACACTTCACAAATGTTCCTACATTTCCATATTCTTCCTGTGGTCTGATTATTCTGGCATTTCAAAAATGCCTTACCTGCTGAGTACCTTATGAACTCATCATCATTATGCAACTATCATTGACAACTTATTCCCGGCAAACATGTCATCATGTATGTTGTAAGAATTCATCACATAACTCATGGAAGCTGCTCAAAGTGTCCACATCTTGCTTTCTAAATCATTTGTAATGTCACAAAATCCTTTTGCACTTCCACTTCTTGAACTCTGAAGCGAGGATTCAGGGCTCCGACTCTTTGTATGTTTGCACTTTAAGTAACTGATTATTTATTTATTTTTCATTATTTCACTGGGAATTCTCTTTCCTGTGGTGGATATTTGTGGACCATGTGATCTTTCTCCTCAGTTCGCTATGGACCAGTATGATCCTGTGGCTGCTGCTCTCAAAAAACAAAAGACCTTAATGGGATGTTGAATAAAAAAAAATGCTGGGGTGGTGAGGGTGGGGGGGGATCCACATGGTCAGCATAATTTAATGAGACAGAGTGTGAAAGGAACTAAGTGGATAACCAAATGCAGAGTGGGTGGGTGGTGGATGAAGTCAGTAATATTTCTGCATCCCCAGTGGTTAGCCCGCTGACAGGGAGGGGGAAAAACTGAGTGAGAGACAGTGAGGGAGGTGGTGAGTGCAGGGGGTGAGTGGGTGGGACCATCACTGTGCCAGAAATTAAACCAGTCCCAGTGGATTAAACTGTAGTATATGTGCAGCATATGGAGAGATCAGAGAGGGGAAGGGAGGAAGGACAAAAGCAGAGTCATTATTTAAATATCAGTCCACCGGCTTGTTTAGACAGGCAGGATTTGCATGCTGGGTTTTCAGCCGGGGCCCCGGGGCTCCGGGGCAGGGCAGAGCCGGGTGGGCGGAGACAGTCGTCCTCACGGTGCTCTGGGTGTGGCTGCGCTGCGAGCAGGACCGGACTCAGAACAGGTCATACATGTGACCTCAGAACAAGTGATCACGCTGTGTTCACGTGCAAGTCCCTGCTTTGTTTTGTTTTCATTTCTTAACCAAATGAAACTGATTCGGTCTGACACCTTCATTATTACACCTTAAAAATCGATTAACGCATGCATTATATGAGGTGAATGATTTTTACAGAAGTGTGGAATTTTTGCAATGATTTTTGAAGCTACTTTATGAGTCAGTTTCATGGCACGTAATTATGGTTATATATATATTTATATTTATATATATATATACAGATATGTATATATGTTACCTCAAGCAGGCTGAAAGTGAACATCTTATATAAGAAGTTTCTTTAAATGGATTAATGAATGAGTGCAAAGGAGCAATTTAGCTTATCTCAACTATTTACTAAAGCTACTACAAATCCTATTTGTCTTTACGAGTACTGAGTTGATTATGCTATAATTCAGAACTGAAATGACCTTACTTGGAATCTAAAATGGAGATGATGTCAGTCTAAAGAGGGCAAATTAGTAATGTGATAACTGTTTGGATGTGAAACATTAGATGTGGAAATTGGAGTTGTGATGGACTCACTATCCTCCTTGTCCCTCTTTCTTGGCTGACATGTGAGATTCTTTGGAGGCTCCAGGGTCAACACAGACGGACCCGGCGTTGTTGTGAAGAGTCATCACGAATGAACAGAACACCAGTCCTCTTTTTTAACACTTTATTAATACTGCAATCAGAGAAAAGGCTTACATCTTTAAAACACCTACGCTGCATACATCTATCAGGTAAGATATACAGACACTCACAGAGGCAGATATAAATGGAATTTCTAGACAAACGTGCGAGTACACTTTCAGACACTCATACCAAAAGGGGGCTCCCTTATGGAACAGGACATCCTGAAACTGCCAAGAAAAACATTCCTTCCGAGCCATTCCAGTGTTATCCAGCGATTTTGCTTTAATGATCAAAAAAAAAAAAAAAGAAAGGTTTGACCCTTTTGCTATAGTCCAGAAAAAAAGATGAATTTTAAATAAAAGTGAGACTTAGTAGCTACTGGTCAAGTGATGATTTTCAGCTTTGCATAATTACCCAATTGTTAAAAAAAAAAAAAAAAAAAGAAAAAAGCCACTCAGCAGAGTTGTTCCAATGAAATGCAGCCTCCTACAAAAAAGTGAGTATTGAGCAACAGAAGAAAGTTCTCAGTGAAACAGAAGAGGGAAGTGTAAAAGGGAAGGGGGAGCTGGGTGAGCACTTTGTGTACTATACCTAGAACTGACTGGGTGTCACGATGTGATGTGTTGCAATAAGGTGTGTACTGTCTGGATACACTGACTTTTCAAGAGGACAGAGCTAACACACACATACAGAAGTAAACTACTGACATCAGTCCATTTGCATTGGCAAACATGTGAAAATGCACAGTTCTTCACATAAAGCCACATAAAAACCCTCACAGACATTTGTATGGAGGAAATAAACAAAAGGTCTACGTCTCCAATGTTTCACAAGCGGTTGGGATAAAGGGAAGTGACATCGCAGCACACACACCTCTGAATGGGAACTGATGCTAACTGAAACAATGACACTAACAGAAGGCGGACAAAACAGGATGCTGGTCAGATGAAAGAGCTCGAAATGTCAGACAGCCTACAGACTGTTGTCGCCTTGCAATCTTAACAGCCAACACCAGTCTGATAAGCTATCTGACAGGCCGAGAGAGTGACGGACATACCGGAGACATTTACATGGACAGATACAACAATGGATAAAACAAAAAAAGCAAAATCAACCGACCAACCAAACAAACAATAAACAGAATCCTAGTCCTACTTACCATGATAGGAAGAAAAGAAAATGTGAATGTTCTGGAGTGGAGCTGGTGCAGAGCACAGGGTTCAGCTCATTCAACAGTACCCCTCTGTTTTGAATCTACTCGAATGATTCGTCTCCTGGCTCCGTGACTGGGGCAGTGCAACGAGTTCATTTGAAGGTTCAGCTGAGGTAACGGCACAGGCGCTTTTCACTGCGCGCTCGAGAGTCCCCCCCACCCCACCCCCCTGCTGCTAGTGCCTGCTCTAGTGCTCACAGCTCTCAGACCTGCATAGCACAGCAGCGGTACAGAGAGGGAGAAGAAAATAGCACATTTCATTGGCAATTATGGGGAAAGGAAGGTAGTGAATACACGAAGAGCCAGCTGACGCTATCCAGTGAGCCCTCCTCATCTGAGGGAACGGAGGCTTTGAAAGAAAACAGCTCAGTGGAAGAGCGAAGGCAAAGAGCTGGATGACAGCCTGCAACTTAAAGAGAACAGCTACTACCTCGCTCACTAAGACTGCCTGGCAGTAATCTATCAGTGCAAAGCACAATCTGCTTTAATCCACAAAAGACAAAGGGGAAAACAACAAATGTGGAAGCCAAGGAAACGCAACCCACTCTCCGTGTCACCCACAGGCAAGCGCACGCACAGTTGTAGATCTGATTCAGAATATAGCTGCATCTGGTAAAGTAGCCCCCGGCTGACTCATGCGCTCTCTTCCTGGAAGCAGAACAATGAGGGCAGACAAAGGGACCAGCAGGGTGATTCATGGCTGATTTATCATTTTTCATCTAAAGTAGTACGATGCGCTTTACTGCACACGCACACAAAAAAAGTGGCTTTCTTAAAGGGCCACGTCCAGGTAAAAGATTCTTCAACATCCCTACGACAGCTGAGTACTACAATAAGTAGATATGTGATGGTCCTGAAGTGGAAACTGTGACTTGCAGTCCTGGTTTATAGCTTAAATAATCACAACTGATGCTAAGCAACAACCTACAATACTGTAATAAATATATAATATTTTATAAATAACCTAGAAAGCATAGATAATATAGAAATAAATAAGTTATCAAATACACTTTTACTGTCTTTAAAAGCACAACATGATTAAAACAATGTGATCTTATTCAGTGAATTCAGTTAACTCAATAGACCTAAAATAGTTTAAAGTTCTTCTGTTGAATAAACACAGCAGCTTAAGACGACATCGGAGACACTTCTTACCAAACAGTTTGTTCTCGTATGCTCTGCTGCTAAAAACTACTAAAGCACCGAAAGTGAACACCTCACACACACTCACACATCACAGCAAACACCTACCTGGGGGTGGGGGTGGGGGGCTGGGGGGCAATAAAACTGGAAAAACTGCTAAGCGGGGAAAGCCTTCTAAAACAAGTAGCTGGAAGTCCAAGTTCAACTTTAAATTGCTACAGTAGCAAGAAAAAAAAACACCAGATGAGGGTTGATATTCTGCCTCAGAAAATGGTGGGGAATCAGCCAAGAGGAAGCGCACGTATGAGGAAAGGAGTAGTGGAAACCTGGAGAGACAAGGAGGCTTCTGAAGTTGACGGTCAAACGTGATCCCTCGCTGGCCTTCACTCCGTCTTGCTCTCTGAGCACTTCTCCCGCTGCTTGCGCTTGGCGTAGCTCTGCGCCATGGAGTTGACAATGGAGCAGACAAAGAAGCATACCATGATGACCACAATCTTCTCGAAGAGCCACGACAGCCAGCTCTCCTCCTGCCAGGAACCACAGAGAGAACACAGAGAGACGAGAAGAGTTCAGTCAGTAAGCTGAAGGCCACCCCTCTCACCCCCTCTGCTCCTGATGCTGTAGGCTAGGTGGGGATCCAGCTCCATGTGCAGGACAGATAGAGATCAGGGGTAATAAAACACGCGGCAGCCCCCACCGTCCTCCCTCCTAACGCCCCCACTGACCCCAGCCTGCAGCCTGCCTCCACCAAGTTAAATTGCCTTGCTTCTCTCCAGTAACTGCTGGAGGCTCAAGTTACAAGAAAAAAGGAACATTGTTCTAGAAAATGCCTTAATCTGTCCTTGTGCAACTCAGACTCTATGCTTTTTTCCCCCTCCTGCTTCCTTGTAAGCACGTAAAAAAGAAAAAAATTTGTTTTCAATGAATCACGTAAGTAGAAGAGTTTCAAAAAAAAAGAAGAAAAAAAGAGGGAGTGAGAGACAGAAGAAGGAAAGACGCTTTGAAAAAGAAATAAGCTTCAGCTACAACTGGCTCTTTTTGTTCTAGACAGAATGGGGGGGGGGAGTTGATGGATTGTCACTAGCAGAAGGGGGGGGCACCCCAGTCTACAGTTAGTGCTGGGTTCAGGCGGGGCAGCGAGTGCAAGTGTGTGTGCGTGTGGCACATAGGGGAGTGACCACACTCACACACACTCTCCCAATTGGTAAGACGGAGCATGAGTCAGCACGCCCCGCGCTACAGTAGTACAGTTCAATACAGCAAGTGAAGCCAGACCCCACACTGGCCCCTCTCCTCCCCCTCTTCCTCCTCCCTCCCCTCAAGCCCGCCCAAGGCAGTGCTAACCCACTCTGTCATTGTGGCCCTAAACAAGTCTCTGTAATTTACTGTATCACTACAGGTTATAACAGCGAGACCCGCAAACACCATCAGCCCCAGACTCTGAATGAGTTCAGAAAATGGATATGTAAATTTAGAATATTTTAAAAATAATTGAACGCATGTGACACAGGTAAAGCAGGTAAAAAAAAAAAAATTAAAAAGAAAGAAAAGAACTATATTGTGTCCACGGCAGAAAACAGGTCATGGATTTAAAGTAAAGCTACGATAAAAAGAAGAAACCAAAAAAAAAAAAAGTGGAGGGAAAATGAGCAAAAGAGGCAAAAGTAAGGGGGCCACATTCTTTAGTTGGCGCGCACATGTGATTGAATAGAAACTGTGAGCCGGGGCTGAGGCCCCTGTACTTACAGTTGGGATCCCTTCTCCGGTGCGATGGTGCAGCTTGGCCTTCTGGGCCTCCAAGTACTCCCTGAAGGGCTTCTGCAGTGCCGCACCCAGCAATGGAACAGCCCTGTTTCCACCAATAGAGGAGGGTGGGGGGAACGGGGACACAAAAAGAGGGAGGGGGGTACAAATCACGTCACATCATTGTTACTCACCAGCCCAAGGGCAGCAACAAAGGGAGACATGCAGTCCTATCTCCTGTACAGTGTCAGGCTGCTTCCTCCCTCCAGGGAGAGAGAAAGACGAAGAGGGCAACGAGTGCGATCCCTTCACTGCTCATCCCCTCAAGCACGCAAGCACACACACAGACAAAAAAAAAAAAATGGACAGACTGTAACACGGCTTACAGGAGACCGAAATAAAAGACAGCCCGAAAAAATGAAAAAGGACTAAAAAGGAAAAGAAGAAATGAAAAAGAATAGAAATAAAGTTGGCCGATCCTCATACGGCAGCTGCGGCAGCGGCAGTCTCACACATACTGCTCTCCTCTCAGCTCGTACACACATACTCGGCTTCCACTCCCGCTTACAAACACACACACACATCGGTGAACTCGTTCAACTCCCCTGCAGTGCCTCCTCTGCCTCTGCAGCGAGGAGAAATGAATGACTTCTCAGAACTCTCACATTTATCACAAGCGGTTCCTGTAAGAACTGGTTTCAGCCAATTAATGAGGAAGTGAGTCGTACCCGAGCTGTGTCATCACTGGCTGAGACCCGAAGGGATGGCCCACAGGGGGAGGGCTCTGCTGTAAGACGGCCCATATTAGGAAACCCTTTACAAGATTTAGCCACCAAATACAAGCATACTACTCAGCCCCCCCTTCCCTACCCTCTTACACACACACACACACACACACACTCAAAAGGAAAAAAACAAAACAAAACAAAACACACACACACACACACACACACACACACAAAAACACACACACCAGAGAATGCCCTAGAACAGCGAATCAGTGGCCCATCCCTGGCTGGAGTTAGTGATTAATCACTAAACAAATACATACAAAAGACCTTCACTAATTTTCTTTTGTGACTGCATTTCTCCCCCGAGTTTTTGTTTCAGTTCATTCCTTGTCTTCCTCTTGTACATCTTTAGTTATATCGGAGAGGTTTCTTCAAAGCTCGGAGACACATCAAAGATTTTAGGGCAGGTTTGCGTGGGCAGCAATGTCACATACAGTTGACTTTATGGCTGATAACTTTCTCTGAAGGAGGAAAGTCATTTCCGTCCCTCCCCACCTTCACACACAAAGACACACAAAAACACACCTATATTATGGTGAGAAAAAAAAGTTTGTACTAAATGATTGCATCTAAAACAAGGGAGCCTTTAAGTAATAATTAACTTTCTAGGTCTGCATGCCAACAAAGCAGACAGGTAACTTTTATTTCAGACTAAAAACGATCAGAAAAGGAGCTTGGATTTTTTTTTTTTTTTTTTTAGTTTGCGTTTTGGAGGGAAACAAAAACGATCATGTTCCCATCCCCCACTACAGTAAATTTCTAACACCTCCACACATGGGAACTAAACGTAGTTACTGAAATATATTCAACCTGGAAAACACGTTAAATATGAGTTTACACGCAAGTAAATATTAGAAAACACACGAGAAACGAAGAAGCTCAGCATGTGAAGCTCCACAGGCAAGAACAAAGAGCGAGACGAGCAGCTTTCAGAAATGGCGGCCGAATCATCTCCTACACGATGAGCAATACTGAGTCATGAGCCTGCATGGGCAAATCCACCAACAAAGCTGCTCAAAGCTAGCAGTCTGAAGCAGAAAGTACAACCACACAGTCAGGGCAGCCTCCTGGTCTTCTCTCCATATCTGATTTTCTGGTTTTTGGGAATATATTTTCACTTTCTGCAGAAGGGTTTGAGAAATTATTGGATTTAGGAATTCCAACTGTTACTGTGTTCATAATTCCTCCGTGAGTATCTGAGCTGAACATCTTACCATGTGTGAAAGGGATTCACAAGATGATCTCTTTTACTAACTAATCATGTTAACTTTCTCTTTGGTGGGAGTGGGGGGTGATTTTATATCGCACAATAAATGTTTTACAATAACTGCTGTAAAGGTTTGTGTTCAGTAAAAAGTTGAGTCTTTTCAAGGTTTTTCTTTTTGTTTGTTTGTTTTACTTCAATACGAGCGGATGAGAGAGGGGAAAATCTCATGATTTATAAGATTAAGATGTCACTGATGTTAGGTAAATAACAGGCCAGATAAAGTTTGGTGTTTATGTAGAGTTAAAAGCAAAACTTTTCACTTATATCTCCTTTCCCACATCAAACTGAAATTCAGAACCCTTGAAACATTAAAATGTTACAGAACTTTCAAAAAGTCCAAAATTTCTACTCAAAAAAGCTCCTCCTGATTTTATATGAAATGTGAATGTTTATTAAAAAATATAAAAATGATGTGGTTATGTAGATTAAGCAGGTAAAACCAAAGCTGCATGTTACTTCAAATTTGCTCCTTAAAATCATAAAATGCTGCCTCAATTCAAATTAAAGATTAAAATCAGAAACACATGGACCATAAGATTATATTCAATTTGAAACTGTTGCCCATTATTCTTTTTTTAAATCATGTCATCCTTGTAAAAAAAAAACAATGTGTAAAAACGTTTTTTTTTTTTCCATAAAGTAACACAATGTATTACTTTATATGATTATATTACATACATGGATATTTTATATGACCATCCTCTCTGAGTGTTTGCATCTGAAAATAAAAATTAAAACAATACATTTATCATCAGATATATAATATATATTATATATATATTTGTGCTTATAAATATGTGTGAATAAAATTGTAAATGTGTGTGTGAGACTGCTCAATTTCTTCTTCAAAAGTCAAAAAAATAATCATTTATGGATGGTGGAAAAGGGTAATAATAACAAAAAGGAAAACCCTGAAATGTTTTACAACAATAAAATCCTGCATGTGTGGATCCTATTAAACTTTAACAATCGTTCTCCAAATGATTAAATTACTTCCAGAAGTTTTGCAAAAAAAAACAAAACGTAAAAGATCTTTTACAAAGGTACATATAAACTTATATAAATGAAGCAACCACAATATAATGTTTAATTTAGTGGCACATTATCTTAAACATAAACTGTGCAGGAGCTAGTTAAATCATAGTAAAAGTGAAAGCTTCTGGATAGTAAGATTGAAAAACTGTCAAGTGAATCTGTAATAATTTTTCTAAATCATAGATTTCAGCAGTCACAAGTAATTAAGTAATTACACAAAAGGTGCAAAAGAGACACTTTTCATCTATTCATTTATTAAATAACGCAGGGATATAAGGGATAAAACAGAAACTAAGGATTTTTTTTTTTTTTACATTAAAAATGAAAAATGAACATGTAGCAAAGGCGTTTGGATAAAACCCACATGTAAAACAATCATGTGATCGTGGGCAGCTGATTTTAAGGTTCTTTTTGCTGATTTAGGTAGAAAACAGTCTGAATTCAAATAAGGAGTCAGCTGTTGCCACCCATTCACACTTTGTCAACTACTGGGGAGCACCACCTCATCCAAGAAGACAATCAGATTAGCCCATTTAAAATTTGATCAATATTTCAGAACATGAGCAGCTCTCATCCTCAGATGCAGGAGAAGCCAGAGCACCAGCAGCCTCCAACAATACCAGCAAAGCATTCACTTTTTCCAAGGACTTCTCAGTGCGGTCCCCCAGTGCATCTGTGTAACATAAGCATGGGAGCAAAATACAATACTGTTTGACAATTTGTATCTGTGTGTTATGTGAAATGTAACAGGACTGCTTATTAGTGGCCTTTACAGTCAAAGTCAATTTTAAATTAGTGCATCAAACCAACTGTTTTTGTGTAGCCATATATTGTGGTCTTGTAAGTAGAAATGATTATACTTGATCACTTAACACACATAAATAATATATATAAGCCATTCATTTATCTAAAATAAATAAATAAATTACAGACTAAAAATAAAATAGTAACTATAATAGAAGATAAATGATAAATTATGAGTACATCAAGGAAATCTTCACAGTTTACTGTTACTTTTTTCTGACCTCCTTTTCTATCCTGATTTATATCTGACCTCTCTCTTCCAAAATAAAGTAATAGAAATAAAAACAAAACAAAATTTGTATGTTAAGATATTATGAGTGCAAAGCTGTTTGCAGTTGAGCATCAAATTTGCAAAGTCTTGGAAAATGAAGGTGTAACAGCAAAAACTTTGGCTTCTGAAAATCTGCAAGCAGCAGCATTTGAAACTGGATTCATTAACAAAGAAATGTCAAATGTGATCAATGAGCAGGAAAAATGCAGTAGAACGAGGGTTTTGGTGAAACCACACACACACACACACTCACACACACACACTCACCCACACACACACTCACACACACCCCTCAGCTTCCTGTCACCTATTTATTGCTCCAAAGGGTTAATTTGTGACCAGTGTCTCAGCGTCTAATTTTTTTAATAAACTATCATTTCCTGCTGATATTCTGGAAGAATGGAGGATGTTTAGACGTCCGTGTTCTCTTTGTGAAAGCTGAATTCCACGTAGCATGAGTCAGAGGTAACCTTTGACACGTATGCCCCCTCTGACAGCTGCCACCTTCAGTAGCCCTCCATAAACACTCATGAAATTTGCGTTCTCTTGTTCTTTATGTCAATGAAATCCCAAAGGCATGCACACACACACACACACACACGATGAGACACACAGGCACACATACACGTGCCTTGACGTCCTGGGCAGGGGAAGACAGAGAACAAAAGCTCACATGACAGCCAAACCCTGGCCAGGTCCAACGGGTTACGACATCATCACAACAACTGGCTTAGGCAATCACTAGTGTTACCCAATGCTCCACAGGGCCATAGTTCACACCTAACACAACACTGCAACACGCATACACACAGTGTGGTAGGATGGTGCTCTGACCTGTGGTACTAAAACTACGACCTCTTCACCATCTCTCTGCAAAACACTGTTACTCTAAATTTCTTTTTGCCATTTCATGGTTGAATTAATTCTAGCTTAAATTCCATTCGATTGAGATTTGGAATAATGCTATAATGGAACTGAGGTAGAAGCATGTTTTACTTTAAAGTCAGGAAAATTTTGATTCACGTGCAAATGCTGAAAGGTAATATCTGTCTGTGTGTGTGTTTGCCTGTGGGTGAGTGTCTGTTCCTCCTCCAGTTCAACCAGGCTTTTTTCCCAATGACTTCACCACTAAAACATGAAGCCCACTCCTGCACGGAGATCCCCCTGCCCTGAGTGTTTATCACATCCTTGCTCCACAGCCATCTGTGTCAGCCAGCAAACACGCTCACACACTCACAAATATACAGTATATCATATACATCAGCATGGACACATGCTTTTCTGCTGGGTGCCCACAGAGCAGCCACATTAACAGGGGCACCGGTCTCAGCAGTCTACGCTTCCTCTCACGTCTCTGACAGCCACAGACAAACTACCCTTCAGCCCTTAAGACTGGCCCATGTTTGGGTCAACATGCCCACACAGACCCTCTCGGGGTAGGTGAGGAGGTGCTGGGTCACTGGATAACCACACCTGGACCCTTCCGTTTGTGGAAAAGGGCTGTTCAATGAGTCAGATTTTACTGGAGACACATCCAGACAAGTCATCCTGAACGGCAGCAACAGGCAGGCTTGAAATAGTGTAGGAGGGCAGATGTACAAAACAAGACGAAGAGATGTAGGGCACCGCCGGTTATTTATAATATAACGCCATTTGTTACTCCTAAATGGGACTTTTTGTTGCAAGACAAACTAAGAACACTGAAACATACTGTCACAGCGAGGGGTTAAATGAACATATCATGACACATTAAATGTGATGAATGCACCATAGAAACAAAGTTACAGGGTGGAAAATGAATGGAACGTGGAATAAATGAGAACTGTCCCATAAATGCATTGCATTTACGTCACTAATCCTACACAGTCAGTTTGCCACTGAGCACAAAACTGTATCTGTGGGACTGAATTTTTAGTATACAGTTCTCTGTGGGACTGTATTGAGCTTGTGAGGTACGTTGTATATGCTGTAACACGCAGCTCAAACAACCACACAGGTTACAGTAGTGAGTTCCTGGCAAAAGCCACAACATGTTCTATATCCTCTACTTTTAAATCTGCTGTAGCTGCTGTTCATGTGAGAGTATTAAAGAACTGAAAGAATAAAACCTTAACACAAGAAAGGAGATCAGTGGCATATGTTTCTGTGACAAAGATTATCATCTGTCTTACTTTCTGATTATCCGTAGCTACACTACGACTGTAGGCCTCTGTTTGAGTTCACATATCACAGAGGTTGTGGTTAGAAGCAAGAAAATGCAAAGTGGAAGTACTTGATGTTTGCACAATGTGCAATATAGTGTCCAAATGTACTGGAAGAACTGTGAAGAGATATGTAAAAACATCCTAAATGATATAAATACAATAATATCCTCTGAAACAATTGCTCGATGTGAATGTGAGTTATGTTGAAGTCTAATTCAGCCAGTAACACACACATACACACTATAATCTCCTCTTATTATATTAATAAATACTTCTTCAGGCTGAGGCCGAAGAAAAGTGGTTGTTATTCAACCCCACTGGACAATAAAGTGCATATTTACAGAAAGAATGATTATAAACAAGCCTCTGCACTATGTGCCCTCCATCTCTGTGACCTGCCGCTGCTGAGAACAGGATGACAGGAGGCAATATGTCTGTTTTGACTGAGATGTGATTGATGTGAAGCTGGGAGCGGGAGGGGTCCGGACGTCTGTCCAGCTGCCCTCTGAGTCAGGGCCTGTCTGGAATGACTCCTCACACACAACTCAGACGTAGACACACATCCTCATGACAACTGGTGAAACGACAGCACACTTTAGGACGTTCATGGGATTTACAAAACAATCCACTTCAGAGAAGGATGCTGATGAAGACGGTCACGAAGTCACGACATGTTCCCTTCACAAATGAGCTGCTCGAAAAAAAAATATGAATCAATGGATTCTGAAGACAGCATACAGAGCATCTGCCATCTACTAGCAATCTCAGAACCTTGGCTCTTGAGGACATGCAGGAATGATCTGCTGGAGGAGCTGCATGTGTGGTGTGGCACAGAGTGTGATACGAAACAAAGGAATCGAGAATGAATAAAGCAGGAAGTGCTGGGAGACAAATTGTGCCAGAGAGGCACATAATACGACACCAGACCTGGGACACACATCTGACCTCTCCCTCTCTTTGTGTCTCTCTATCTCTTTTACTCTCCCACACAATATTACTTAGTGAAGCTACAATTATGCTCAGTTCTCTGTGTACCCCTTCAAAGTCCCTCAGTGTGCCATTAACTGCAGAAATAGGCCTGCAGTACACAATCTGAACAAGACATCTTCTTGAGAGATTGAATATTATTCTAAATAGCTGTAGTAAGACCTTTTGGCTCAGCGTCAAACTTGTTACTGACTCTATGTTTCTGCCAAAGCTCAGCGGGCCAAGGTAATCAGAATTGAAGTGGATGCGATGAGAAGATGGATGCCCCGCTGAGCCTCACATTAAACTTAATGATGCCATATAAAAAGAGAGTCAGTTCCTACCCACCCTGCCATACCACCCTCACTGTCCTACCCTGTTTACCTCTGATCCCATCGTTCTGCTTAAGGAGTCTGGCTGTGTTTGGGAGCGTGTGGGTCACAGTGGTCATCGCCAGCAGAGCGTCCCAGTGCCCGACAGGACCAGGAATACTGCAGACTGGGTTAACAGGAAGAATTCACTCACAAGCTTGTAAGAGGACTAATTATATGTGCAACAATGCTTGAAAATGAATTCACTCTTCAACAGAAATCCCAGGTGCAATGCGTCACCATGCACAACGTAAACTAAAACCAAAAGGCTTCTGCACCGTGTGTGACGCAAGAGATTGTTGATCAAGAACGTGGGCGTAAATTTTTTTGGTGGTGAACCAAACAGAAAAAGAAAAATCACCTCTTCCTTTAAGGTGACTTTCAGACCTCACAGTCACTTAGAACCAATGAAAACACACAAACCTTGTTTCTATATGAGCTGGGAGTGAGAATTAAAGATGGGTGAATTTCAGTGGAAACAAGCTGTAACTGACTTTTCTCCCCTCAGTTCACTACTTTTTTCACGCACACAAATAATTGCACTTCTGTGAAAAACCAGAATAGTTTAATTTGCATGACTCTGAGCAATTTCACTTCTCCCGTAACCCGTACTTATCTGAGGAGAGTAAAAAATAAGAAATGAGAAGCAGAAAGATACATTTATCGGTAGAGTTTTCACTAAAAATAGGAATTTCTTGTTAAAATGTTTTATGTTTTTTTTTTTGAAGTCCCTGTTGCAACGTGAATACAGCTCTTTACATTCAATCTATTATTTCTCTGTCAATGCAATTAAAAATTTCACTTCAATTTTATTTATATAGAGTTTATTATAATGCGAGCACATGGCACAGTGGCACGGAAAAACAGAAATGCCTGAAGTGATTTATTCTTACTCCGTCGCCAACCAGCGAACTCACACAAACACCAACTGGCCTGTCCTGACCTGTGACTCTCCCTCTGGCCTCCTCCTGAGCAGGGTAGCCTGCTGTGACCTCCTAACGCCAGCAGCCTTCTAAAGCAGGAGCAACCACCTGGAAGCCCATTGTGCTGGTAATGGACTCCTGCCCTGGAGATGGACTCGCATAGAAATCGGTGCATTCTCATGGAGACGTGCTGAGTTCCCCCCTTGGACCCAACACACTGGTGTCTACTGGATAATCTTTTCTGGTCTTGATTCTTCCTTTCTGCATGTCAATGCCATTCTCTCCATGAGGCTGACAGTGATAGTCCCTCCACTGACATACAACTGTGGAAGATTTATCAAGCTCCAGGCAACGCAAGGAGAATGGCTGACTCAGTTAAGATGATGGATAATCTGAAATACTGCTGTGAATACAGAAGATAAGATACTGTAACATAAAACTTAGGCTGTCGCTCCTTATGTCTGACTCTCCTATTTTCCCTTTCTCTCCTTTCCGTATTCTCACAAACATGAGGTATCTCAGGTTCACAGAAATTAAACCCAACCCCTCTACAGTCACCTGTGACAGGATGTAATCACACGTTAATCCTGCAGATGAGAAAGCACAAGTATTTCAGCAAAGCCATCCAACATGCATCATCATTAAGGTTTCCTCATCATACTTTTTTGCCTCAGCTTTGCACATATTAGGGAAAAAAACTCAGCTGAAAGACAACATTTCACTACAGATCAGATGCAGAGCCAACAGCCTCAGACAGCATAGCGAACACAGGAAAGCTCCCTGATCCATTACAACATGCGACGGGTGATTTCTGAGCCCTTCCTGCTTTATATCACCACCTTGCTGGCTGACAAAGCCCCCACTGAGATAAGAGAGAGGAGGATGGGGAGGACTGGGCACAAAGGGGATAAATCTGTGGCCCTTGTCTTATATGAAGCACAGCAGCAGGGTCTCACCTATTCTCTGGAGTACCAGCCTCACTAGTATGCTGTTAATTTAAATAAAATAAAATAGAATCAAGGGTGGAAAAGCTGCATGTTTTAGGAAAAAGGCAAATCACTGGTATTAAATAAGTGTCTCAGGTAGTTTTTTTTTTTTTTTTTTTCAGTGGATAGGACTTCATTTTCACTTTTATTAAATTCCTTTTTCCTTTCCTGGGAATTAAGTAGTTTTACTTTTTTTTTTAAATTGTGAAAAAAAAAATTTTAATTACCAAATAATAATTTATTCAAATAAATTACAATATGAACTCTTAACGGCCCATAACCTTTATCAAACTTTGTTTAGTCTCAGTTTGCAAGATCTTCTCATGGCGTTGGAGACAGTGACTGCACACGCCAGTCTGGTCTGGAAGAAGACGCATCTGTGACTTAGTCACAGGACACAAAAACCCCCAACAACTGTGATCAGACACACGGGTCCATCTCACCCCTTTATCTGTTGTTCCTATCAGCACAAGACACCCCAGGTCTCTGTGACTGTCAGAGATACAACCATCTTTAATTCGACACTGACACTTCTGAGCAAACATGCAGCAGATTTAACTGTAAAGTCTGACAGCTGTCTGCCAGACAGGCACAAACCTGCTCCCACAAAAATCAGCAACCTGGGATGTCCAACGTATATTCATCCTAAGCAAACAGCAAAAAGAGAAAACTTTAAAGAATCTGGAAAATGCAAAACAGCTTTTGAGCAACTGCCAAGCTATATTATTTAAATTGTGAATTCTGTACTTTACATCTCAAATTAAGCACCACGCAGTCATAAACATATAATGAAAATTTTGACCCACTTATCTTTTACTAGATCAAAAAAGTTAATTTGCATATTCAGCATTTAATTTCCAAGTGTTTAAAACAATCTGGAGCTGCAGACATTTGACAGAGTTAATGAAAATGACTCTTAACATCATACGAACGTAACGTTCTGGAGTCAGACACAGACTTGTTCTCTGAAACTGACATTTAGTAACCTGACATTTAGTAACACACTGTCATCCAGAGAAAAATCACTTCTCATATTTAAAACAGCTGATGAATGTCAAAATAATAATAAAAAAAAAAACACAACTAGAATAGCAACAACAGAAAAACATGCTCACTTTTAAAACTAAGCAACAGTAATTATCACAGAGATCAGCTCATAAACATTTCAAAGTTCCAAAGTATTGAAAAAATATCAAATTTGCTCATTGAACATTTTGGGGAATCAGTGGACTTAAGGGGGGGAGGTCATAAGATAAAATCTTTTATCAAAATCACAAGAACTTGATCCAAATCAAACTATTATGCTGTACTTTTTGCTTTATTTTATTTGCTGGTGATCACACCAGGAAACCCATTTTTGGAGGAAAAACAAGTTATGTTTTCTTGGTTGGAAAATGTAGGCTTGACTTAAATGTTCAGGACTCTGCAAAAGTTTATATTTCATTATTACTGAAACTAAAGACTTTTCCTTTTTCTTAAATAGAAAAAGTCGGTAGAGAATAAAACTGGAGAGGATTGACTGAAATTAAAAATTTTAAAGTCCTAAATAAAATCTATAAATACACTTTAATCAAAAATAATTAAAAAGCAATGAGCTCAAAATAATTTCAGATTGTTTTGTAAATATGTTTTAAGGTTTATGAGACGATTTGAAATCACAAATCAGAACAATAAAGTCCTCTGAGGCATAAAAGCCTCGGAGGTTGCAGCTTTTACTTCTCTGGTTTCTCTGTGTGCTAACTAGTTCACCTAAAAGGAAAAGAGAAGGAAATAAATTTTGTTTTGGAGTGTAGTATTGCATTATGTCATGTGAGCATGAGATCACTGAAGCCAAAGTCCAACGGCCGCTTCAGTCACTCACAAACACAAATACTATCCTCTCAGCTCAAACGAACCCAATAAACAGATAAAAACAAAGGCTGAAAGGGAGAAATTTACAATAAAACACATGTTCACACGTTCACAGCGAATCAGGCAACAGAAGTGGAAACAAGAATAATATGAAAGTGAAAATAAATTCATCTGGAGGATGAATTATCTCTTAATGTTTTTATATGAGTCGCAGTTAAAGGAGTCTGAAATGCAAAGAAAGTGAATTACACAGAAAAGAGTTTTTGCCAAGTTGATGAATCAAAATATAAAAGAGAGTGAATCAGCTTTCACTGCCGTTCTACATGAAAAGGTTTTTGTTTTTTTCAGAATTTACTAATTAATTTAATTTGTAAATGAACAGGAAGAATTTAGGAAACACTGTATCCTTCAGGTAAATAAAGGACACAACATGCAGAGATGTGGAAAAGCCAGTTTTAAAAAAGGAAAAAGAGAAAAGGATTCAGAGGAAAGGTGGCGTGCACGTGGGCGTGCATGTGTGTGTACCGGTGGACATGCGTAAGTGGTTGGTGTGTAGGCAGATGTAAATGTATGCATACACAAACCCGACCACAGGTGTCTGCATCTGTGTGAGAGTAAATGCAACTTCTTTTTTTTCTTTTAGCGTCCCTGCAGTTTAGTCTGTGGTCTGTCAGTGCAAAGAGGGTTAAAGTGGTGAAGCTGCTGCCCATTCATAAGGTGATATGTGACTGAGAGTGAGAGTCACGGAGGTGAAGATGGAAAGACCTAGATAAGGAAGGAAGTTGACGGTTGACAAGTTGTAATGAGGGAAACTTCCTATAGAGAAGAAGCGCGAAGAGAGTCAGACTGAAACCCGTCAATAACCAATCATCTGTCGCGTTAAGTCTGCAGCTCAATGAACCGTGACTTCCACAGGGTTCAAGTCTTTCACAACACACACACTCACACACCAAGATGAATATGCTACATACACACATGCAACGATGGTCAGATGCTCGAGTAAACCAATTCTCACTGATTACACCTCATTTGAAATTTATTTCTTTGCCTGTACAACAAGATAAAGTTATTATCATATTCACAGCAGCAGTTATTACACCTCCACACCCGCATAAAAATTATACAAAGTTTAGTCAAATTAAACAAATCAAAAACAGAATGTTAAATGAAGAAAATATGATATTAACATTAGCTGAGCTAGGTCAAGATCCCTTCTAAGTGATCAGCTGAAAGTCTCACACACAAACAAATAAAATCATATTTTTGAAGGATATTTGCAAAAGGAGCTAAATATTTAAATTAGTTTTTCTTTTTTGAGCTCTGTGGAACAGATAGCAATAAGAAATCCTGAGACAAAGACAATAATTCTTTTTTTTTTTTTTTATAGAAAAAAATGTAAGACTATAAAAATGGAGGAAGCAGTCCAAGAACAGCATCATAAATAAGGAAATGCCAGCGAGTCTACGGGGAGTCAAAGCTGACAATCCAACCAAAATACACAAAGGTTTGGAAAGTTTTTAAGGTTTGTGATAAACGTCAGAACTGATCGACTGATCCACATCATATATGTACCGCATGCTTGTCAATAACGTTGCTGTGGTCCAGCAGATGGACAAGTAGTGGCAACAAGTGTCTTTTAGGCCTAAAGGAAGGACGTGATTTGATTGTGAAGGAAAAAAACAATCCTGACTTCCCTTTATTCTCTGAATGTGAGGTTTAAAGGAGAGAAAACATCAATTTTCATTCCTAGGTATTTGTATTAGAATATTGAATCAATCTAATTACCTCAAATAGAAAAGATAAGTGGAAGATTCAGGGGCTCAATTTTAAATAAGAGGACATCACGAGTTTTGTTTGGGAATTTTTTTTCAGATTGGGAAAAAGTAAAAAAAAAAAAAAAAAAAAGAGAGAGAGAGAGAGATAAAAAGGTATGTAAAAGAAAAAAAGAATAAGGACAGAATTCTGAATATCTGGATGAATATATTCTTCCAAAATTTGTCCCAGAAATAGTAAAATGCTAAAAGACGACATGACGTGAAGGCGAGCTGATGCAATCTTGTCTCCTGATTTCAGCACAGTGGGTGTGTGTGAGTGGGAGAGACAGAGGGAAGAAGAGTTAAGCAGTATATGAAAGTGTGAGGCTGCGTGCACATAAGTGTGTGTTCATGCATGTGGACTAGATGGCACTGCCACCAGCAGGTGTGTCAAAGCCCCTGACATCTCCACAAGGACACCCATCATCACCTGCAACGCCACACCAGCTTGTTCCATCACACCTTTTATCTCAGCAAAACTACATCTCACGGCTCTGTGACAAAGCCAGCTTCTAAATTAAACAATAAATATTAGGAATTTTCAGCAGTCCACCTTCAGTGACGTTTCCAGCAGGGTCTACAAAAACACAAAAACATAAATCCTCTGTGTAAAAACACTCACGGAAAACTCAAATGGAGCAGTGAAGATACAATTTCACCTGCGTGTCTGACTCCTCAAAGGGTTTTTCTTTTGCTTTTTTAGCAAAAAGGTAAAAACCTATTTTACACAAGACCCTTTACCATCAAGCACGTTACACATCAAAGAAAAGAGTGCATCATGGGAGAGGATTCTGCTATCCGGACAAGAGTGGATCCTGTCCTGTAAAACAGCCAGAACATGTTCATGCTCATAGTCATCCAGTGGAAAACAAATCCAAACCATTAATCATCAATCCCAGCAGAGTGATGACATAAACATGAACAAAATGTGACAAAACTCTCTTCTCAAGGTCTGCACAAATTACTTCAAAGTTTCAAGAAACGTGTCATCCAAAAGTCACAACATTAAAGTCAAAACCACTTCTCAGTGCGCATGACCCTCATCAGAGTCATGAAAGAGAGGAGGAGGACGATGAAGAGCTCACAATGCAGCACGTGAACTACCTGATGCCCCAATGGGCAACAGAAAGGTACCTCAACTGGCAGGTTTTGCATCAGGTCTTTGGAGCGTGGTGGCTGCACGCCACATGGGGTACTTCTGGAGAGCAAACATACGCAAGATGAGGCTTACTCACCCAATGAGGGACACCATCTGCTCCACAATGTGCTTGCTGAAGGTGATGATCACAAACAGTTTCTGTATGACAAAGAAGCACACAGAGAAAGAACGAGTCAGTTACTGAACCATAAGGTCACTGCTGGGGTGCTGAGCAAGGCAGCGTGTGCATCATAGTTGACCAGCAATTCTTTAACCCCCCTGATGACGCACTCACACCCTGCTCATTATGCCAAAACCCATGCACAGTAAGCCCAGGCTGATGTGGGCTAAAAGCTGCCATGACAAGCAAGACATTTTGTCATGGAGGGCGAAAAACAAAAGGCCTGGACCGTGTGACACATCAGCAGCACAGCACAGCGGGCCAGTATATCAAAGAGAGTGTGTGTTTAAAGAACAGATGAAAAGAGGAGCAGAGGAATCAAAGATGATGTGTCACTGCTTCAGAGGGGATCCTGTCCAGTCTGATCACTGCTGAGTCACTGAGGCGGCAGGAAAAAACAGGCGACAGGCAGCCATTTTGGTACAAATCAGCGCTGAGTATTCCTAAAGAGCAGGAAAAGCACTAAGCTATTTTTCAAGGATCATCTCTTGTCCTCATAGCTGATGTATTTCACTACACGACTTATGGACATGTTTTTTCCAGCCTGTAACGCTGCATTGACCCGTCTGGACGTCTGATGGGTCCACGTTCTAGAGGACACTAATTAAAACCCAGTGAGCCTGACTGCAAATTCCCTCAATGAAAACACACTCAATATATGATAAATATATATAAAGAAGCAAAATAAATTGAAAAAATAACAAGTACACACTGCTGAATTACTGGGACAAGAATAAAAAATAACAACAGATAACAAACGAGGGAACTAGATTTTCTTTCTTTACTTCTCTTTTTTTTTTTTTTTTTAGGTTTTATGTATTTCTGCAGCAATGAAAAATGCCACCTGGGATATGAATATTTTATACCACTGAACATATATATGTATGTGTGTGTGTGTGTGTGTGTGTGTAGAATATTTAATGTGAGTTGCTTAAAAGTACACTTAGTGTAAATGTGAATTCCTTCATAACTGATGCTCCAGTTTGAAACAGCATTGTGATTTTATTTTTCACAATATCACATTAATTCTGAAGCCTTGACGTCCCATCACCCAACTTACTGAAAGCTGAATAGTAACTTAAAAAATGTAAAACCAACCTAAAAGATTAAAACATAGAGCAGGCTGAGGTACATAAATACAACAGCCATGTCAGTACAGTAACCGTGATCTGAGTGATCACACTGCACTCCTCAGCACCAGGTCGCCACGACGACAATTTTAATTTCATGTGACAGGGCGTGCTGATCAGTTCTTTGTTAGGGTGTTCGCTGTGAGCTTATGTAACATGTAATCCAGGTCATCCATGTATTATCATTGGGTTTTCTATCTCTTTGTGTGCCTGTTAAGCCTCTGCATGTCATTTTGGGTTAAACAGAATGAATGAGAGACTCAATGCTGCCAAGCATCAGAACTCCTAACAGACATTTACAACACTGGATGAGTCAGAAGCTGCCGTCCAGTGGTGTTGGAGATGTAGGAAGTGAACAAGCGCCACAGCTCGGCAGCAGCAGGACAGTTAGGGGGGTCCCTCACTGCAGCTTTTTAACCTGAGATTTATTTTCGACATTTTGGAGCAACACACTTGGCTGTTTCTTTCTTGCGTCCACAGCTCCTTCAACATGTATCATCCCACACAAGCTCAGGAGGAAGGGACAGCAGAATGGCAGGAAAGCTGACTCAGACTCTTTTCAATGTGTCTGCTCAGAAAATGATGACAATGTCTTGACTCGCTAATTTCTGTGAACTGATAATGTCTGTATGAGACGCACCACATCCTGATCACCCCCCCCCCTTTTAATACAAACACGGATGAGCATTATGTCAGTTTGTAACAGTTTTCAACAAGTTTGTGCAAATCTTTCTCTCTCTAATTGAGAGGTTAGAAGTAAGGCGTCCCTGGTTCTGATGAGCTCAGGTCCTCCTCGTCTGCCACACCTCCAACGCTTCTGTTCTCAGGAAAGTCAGCTGTCCCAGGGGTCCAAAACGTCCCCTCGCTTTGGGTCCTCCACACTGCTTTTAAGCATTCAGCAGTGCACATTCAGACGTGAACCTTAGCGAGCAATAAAGGGCAAAACTGAAAAAGACTGTCCATGGAGACAGGTGAGGACAAACCTGAAGCACAGGTACAAAGCTTTGAAACACTGAGATACTCATGTTTTTACTCACACACACACACACACACACACACACACACACACACACACACACACACACACACACACACACACACACACA
>JBAMYA010000006.1:11501058-11513259 GCA_037176975.1 Arrhamphus sclerolepis | reverse complement strand
ATCTAGAGAGAGAGATATATATATAGATAGATAAGATATATATATATATATATATATATATATATAGATAGATAAGAGAGAGATATGTAGATAGATAATAGAAAGATAATGGAGATAATAGAGCAGATAAATAGATAGTAGGTAGATCTTTAATCATAAAGACTGCAGCATACAGTACAATGCAAAATGTGTTTATTCAGGATTTGTTGCACAACTTGTTACACACTTTTCAGAAGTTTTTTTTTTTTTTTTTTTTTTTGGTCTTGGCGTGGTTTTGTAGTTTGAACAGATACTGAGTCCTCAGATAAAAACCAAGCAGCAACAAGGAACTCTCTATTTGGACGACAAAAGTGTCGGTCAAGGGAAAATCTATGTACAGCCTATACACAAGTTAACACCCACGCATGGTTTTTTTTCTCTTCCTCTCTCTCTCTCCCTCTGTTTTCTCTTTTTTCCTCAATGAAAATCTTTCACACGGAAGACACACATCTCCGGAGCAGTCGCGAGCCCCCCGACACGAAGACGGCTAAAGTTCATCTCATTAACTCCTGACAAGCCCACACCCGCTCCGGCTGCCACAGGAAGTGGACTGATTAAGACCTTCTGACGCAACTGAAGCTACTGCCCCTTTCAAGGATAAAGACAAGAGAAGAGGCACACATTCAAATCTGTCCAGAGGCGCGCGCGCGCACAGACACACACGCACACACACCGACACGCACGCACAAACGCACCCCTGAGTCCACGTTGACAAATTCTTTAACAAGCTGCGGTTAAAGGGAAGCTGGTTTTACTCTGACTCACCCCCCTCCTTTCAAACAGTTTACTGGAAATAAAGAGGGAGGAGGAGGGAGGGGGCACTTTCAGAGAAGTCACGTGACGGGGCTGGGCAAACCACAGCACAGAGAGCCTTTGAGTGCAGTGGGCTGGGGCGGGGAGGGGGGGCAGGCATACGCCCAGCGCAGATGGCCCTGATTTGAGTTACAGGAGATATGATCCTGGGAGTTGGCAATCAAGAATTCACAGCCTTTTAACTCTTTCCGTACCAGATTAAAATAAGCAAATAAATAAATAAATAAATACAAGGCAGGAAATAGTCAACTTCCTCGCAGGATCTTCTGAGATGGTCTGTGTCAGGACTGAGGATTCCTATCTGGCATGCAGAGCGTTCTCGAACCGAACGAAAGATTTAAGAGGGGGAAAAAAAGCTGATGTTCATGACATCAGCGTCTGGAGCCGTTAGAAAAAGCATGACTTCATTATTCTTGAATAGCTCTGTTGAATGAAAGAGAAAAAAAAAACCCAGAGGGCCTTTGCTGCTGTGCATCACGTGCACTTGTGGCAGGAAACTGGCACGTGCAGGCTGGGAGAAATACCAGTGGGTTTAGGTCAAACTGCTGGCACCTACAAACCTCTGTGACTGGCGTGGAGGGGACAAAGTCAGCATCTTAATCAAGCTCTTCTGCCATAGGATGAGAAATGTGTGGGGTGTGTGCGTTGGGAGAGGGAGTATGAATGCGGGGCCATGCTAGGTTCAAGAAGGGTCACATCCTTGACGACAAAATTTAACTGCTTCCTGTCTAATACAAAGCGATCCAACGATAACACATTTTCTCCATTCCAGTCCCGGTAGAGTCTGTTTTCACTTTGTTCTACTACCGACACTGTTTAGATTTCCATGAAAAAAAGAAAAGCAAAAGTCCAACATAAATTCTCAGCTGATGAATACCCCATTCCACTGTAAAGGGTGTAAAAAGGGTAAAAGGTAGACACTTGAACATCAGAAAGGTGTTGCGAGAGCTCCTTCACTGCAAAAAGGGAACCTTAATTACATCCGAGTGATAGTAAAAGCCCTGGGGAAGGAAAAAGAATGTTTCCGTATGTCACAAGTCCTTGGTGGTGCAAATAACCTGCGTCTGGATGCTGTTCAAACCCAGAAGCATTCATCACATACATTCACACACACAGACAGCTGCAAAGAGAGAGAGAGAGAAGGAGGGAGAAGGGGAAAAAGAGAGCAGTGCGTAGTGGAGGATGAGGTTTTTGTGAGAAAGAGAATGAGTATATGAACCAGGGACAGAAAAAGAAATTATGTCAAAGTGAGAGCGAGGCTGAAGCTGCAGCAGCTGCGTCATTTCTATTCTGCCTTTCCACGGATGCGAAACATGCAGACGATGCTCCTCCTGCGTCATACTGTCGACTTGTTTGGGAAAAGATACGCACGAGTTCCCTCCAAGCTGAGATGGTCATTTAGACTAAACCTCTTCTTCCCATCAACGGCTGTTTCTCTCGCTCCTCTACTGTCTCTGCCACCTCACTGCCCTTTCTCCTGAGAGGGAAGCGCTCCTGTATCAGAGAGTGATGTCAGAGCTGCGCTCTCGTCTCGCACATGTGGTCCGGAGTCTGGGGCTGATGTTGGTTCGCAGCTGTCCATTAACGCCAGTGGATCTTAAAGCAGGTGCAGCATCCCCGCCTGCCGTTAACCAGCAGAACGGGTTCTTCCTTCCACTTCATTGCGTGACTTCCTTGAATCTGCCTCAGCAGATCTACAGAAGAAATTATGCTCCGTGCCTTTAGGGCACCACGTTGTTTTATTTTGAGAACTGGCATGGTTGCTTTACGCGCCTTCTCAGCTTATTTCTAACCAGTCCAGCGTAAATAGCGGAGAAGCTGATGGACTACGTGTGCTTCATCACTTATTGCCCCTTGGAGGTATTACCTGTGTTGTGCATGTGTCACTCCACATTAACATCAATAATCAAGCTGAGGAAAAATAAATAATTAAATGAAATGCATGAGAAATAATACATGTGGCTGAAAGCTGCAGACTGAACAGGGTAGCGATGTTTTTCTGCTGCTAGTTATGAACGTTGTAGTCGAGTTCTTACTTGAGCAGGAATAAACAAGATGTCAACGTAACAAGTTTTGTATCACAATAGAATAACAAAAGGGAGAAAGAGTTTTAGAGCACTCCCTGACAAATGAGGGTGCGTTCAAGTTATTTATTTTTACACTATTTTGTTGTCATTAATACAATTTTTTTCAAATAAACCTAAATTACGAAATTGTCTGACGCTGAAACTAATTATGGTGTCTTTAAAGAAGGAAGCAGACTCAGAGGAGCAGCATCATGGAAAATTCTGCTGCTGTCCTCCTCATTTTTCATTCACTTCAGCATCTAAACTATGATTAAACTCTGATCAAACACGTATTCATGCTGAACAAAAAAAAAAAACACCTTGTGTTAACAGCGAGAATGATTCCTCTAAATCACTCACTAATGTCTTATTATGTTGGATATCCTCATAAAAACATGGAATTTCTCAGTAAAAGGTTTCTTCTTGCAAATGCAAGAGTGAGTGGCTATTATGTATAAAGATAGTGGTATTTTATAGCACTTGGTCTGTCTGATCTCTAAAAGACGTAAAAGAATTCAGTGTTAATGAACACTGGACTGACAGGCCTGACTAAAACATCCTTTCACAACTACACACATTTTCCCTTCATTCCTCATCCTCCATTCATAATCAGGAGGGAGGAAAAATAAATATTTACAGTGAGCTCTCAGGCATTGTTGAAACATTGGCAGAGATGTTTGATTATGGGGGAAAAAAAACTTTTTTAAAGGGGAATTTCTAAATGGCCGGAAATGGCGACAGCATTTTCCTGCAGCGCATCGCTGCCCTTCTGTGAGTCATAATGTTGTGAAAACTCCTGGTTCTGACCGTTCCGTTGGGAAACCGAGGTGTGACGCAGACAGATGTTGTCTCACACACACACACACACACACACACACACACACACAGTCACTCATATGTCACAACGTTTGGTAAACTCAGGACACCAGATTTCAGGGTCAAGAAACCCAAATGGTTGTTTAACAATAAATAATAATAAATAAAAGAGAGAGAGCAGCTAAAATTGAAATGATAATTTACAAGAGGGGGTTTAATAATGAGGGTTAAAGACGTTCTGGTGTGTCACCTGTACAGACTCGGTCTGGTCCAACATTTCCTCAAACTTCTGGTAATCTTCATCATCGGGGTCGGCACCAGACAGCCGTGCCGCCCGTGCCATGAAGTAGGGAGGAAGTTCTCCAATCGCTGTACCAGCACCCTGTTCGCACAAACACAAGAGACACGCACTATTTAACATTGCATCAACAAAGACAGAGCCATAACTGCCGTTTTTATAACAGTTACAAGAGGTATCAACTCTGCACTTTTATCAGAATGTATTCAGAACCTTTAAAAAAAAAAAAAACACATTCACAGTAGTGTACTGAGTGGTTTGGCAGTAAAAATGCCACATAAAAAATGCTATATGAGGCTTAGTAATCGTGATGGCTGATAAGTTACTATGGTAACTGTAGGGTTAAAGGAACAAAAATATCAATATCCACTATCCAAAGCAGCTTGAGTTGCTTGATGCCTGGGATTGAGCAATTGGATCACTTAAGAAGAGTAATAATAACAACGGGAAAGGATTTACAAGAGTGAAAATCCCACAGGTTTTTGAAGGATTGTGGATACCCAGTGTAGGTGAAAAGCCATACGCTACCTCTAAACACTGCAACTGCCAAACGGAGCTTGGAGCTATAAAGTGCTGGAGCCTGTGTGATTGAAGACGGCTTAACAGGAAGAAAGCGGAAGTGATTTGAGGTAAATAAATCCTCAGCGCTTTTGTGGGTTCACCAAGTTCATCTGCCAAAACATGAGAGCCGGGTAGGTATGGGGGAGTAAGGAGGTGAGGGTTACAGACTTAATTAACACAATGAAAACAGCCGCCAAGAAATGCAATGTTTTTGGAGTCTCTCGCAGCTCATTACTTTAATGTTTCCAGGCACAAGGAGGAGGGGGGGTGGTTCAGGGGGGAATGAGAAGGTACAGTTACAGTAAGTTACAATTAAAGATTTTAAATGTGTGATTGAAAGCCTCAACTAATCCCTAGCACCCTGCGATGTGAAGACAGCAATTAAAAGAATGTTGCTCAGCTTCAGTATTAAGGTGGAACGGACTTAAATCACAGCGTAAATCGCTCTCTGAGAGGAACAGAACTTATTCAGGCACATATCTCGTTACTGAACGGGGTGAGCCAGAAGATGATTAGTGGGTAGTTAACAACCATGGCAGCGACAACAAGCCCAAACAATCTTTCTCCAGAGGCAGTGCAATACCCAAATCTGGCAGCCTGCATCTTTAATCTGGACACCCTGTTCTTTTGATAACACTGCAGTCTTTGATGAAATCTGCCGTTTTTCTCCTCATAATGAAGTTGTATTTTAATCTCACTGGCAGCTGCTCCATTCAAAAGCTCTGCCTCTGTTTGTGAGCGTGTGGCTGCGAGTGTTTTTGTAGTGGGCAGTGAAATATGTCCACCTGCACAGTGGCCGTGTTTGAAGTGGAGCACTTATGGGATCTGCTGCAGTGGACCTCGACAGGGTTCAGAGACAAGACAAAGAGACAGGCGGAAAGAGAAAGTGGGAAGGAGGAGGAGAGGGAGCAGTGCTCGTGAGGAGGAGGGGAATGTCTCATCACCAGTGTGTCCAGGGGAAACGTTGGCGTGGGTGCTCTGAAAATGTGCGTGCAACAGGTGTCGCCAACTGCAGAGCTGACGAGCCCCGTGGGTGGCGGTGAATCCGAGGGGACTGGGTGGCACAAACACACCCACAGACAGAGACAAACAGACAGCCCTTCTCAGATCGTCATTACGCCTTTTTGGTGTGGCTGCTGCTTTTGTGTTCAGAGGAAACTTTGCTTCATCTCACACGAGTGTATTAGGGTAAATCCAAACGCGTGTTGCTGTGCACATTTGCAAGTGAGTACATATTTGTAAGTAAGTGGGTGTGTTTGTGTGTACAGTTAATATATTACAGTTCTAAGGAACAGTGAGGGCCAATTACAGTAGGCAGCAGCCTCACTGGTTCCTGTGAAGTACCCAGTAATGAAGAAGTAACTGAGATGTGTATTTCCCCCTCAACTCATCACCCTCCACATTATGGGGAACAAGGAAACCGCTAACAAAGAAAGGAATAACAATCAAATAACAAACAATAAAATAACAGAGCCTATTACGTATCATCTAGCTGGTTCTGTTCTGCATTTCTGCAGAACGTTTCTGTATCTGTTCTTGTGCTTTTATTTGTCCTATATAGGTGTGTAAGTGTGACAAGTCAGTGGTTTCATGATATGTGAAACATGTGAATCATTCATAAACCACAAAGGCCTCGTTCTAAATGTTACTAAACATTCAAGCGCAGAAAACTGCTCTTTCACTTGGTAAGCAAGAAGAAACTCACACACTGTAATGTTTTCAATTTTTATTTCCTTTTATATATGTATATATATATATATATCTATACTTTGTTCTTTTACTATGAAATAGGAATAATGTTTCTGTTCAGACCCTGAAAAAGTATCTTTGTCAACTAACCAATCTTTGTAGTCAGAAGAATGGTTAGTTGTGTGAAACTACTGACGTTGTTTGGGGGAAATTCGTGGTAGGGAACAGGGGTTTTCCACACAAAGGACTTAGAAAATGCAAATTTTGTGGCTTCTGTAATTACTTTTTTTTCATACCGATAGGAGGCACATAATGATGAGTGAGCAGTGATGATAAAAAAGAATGAGAGTGGAATCTAGATAAGTTAAATATTAATTTGTGTCTAGGTTTTAAAAAAACATAAATCGCATGATAAGTTGTATGATCAGATTTGACACTAGTTTTTAAATGTTACACAGCTGCGTAAAAGAATGAATTGTGTGTAAACTGAGAAAATAATAATATTCATATCTGATTTGTTTCACTTAGCTTCAGTCACTTTTATGTTCCATCAAATAAAACCTTTAAAAATGCACTAGATGAGTTCACAGATGCACGGTGGCCATGATCGTTGCTGCCAGTCGTCACCCGACGGCCTGAATATCTGACCTGCAGCTTCATCCTTTGCAGAGCGTTGTGGCAGGTCGTGAGCCGTTTCTCCCACAGCACCCACCGTCAGACTCACCCACATGCAGGCTTCCAGACGAACTTTCGACATGATGGTCAACAGGGAGATGCTTCCTTGGAGGGCTGCTGACCCCACCACCCCGTCCGCCCCCACGGCCTCAACGCCCACCTGCTCCACATCAGAGCTCGACGTTGGGGTTTCTCTCTGGGGGCAGACTATTTGGTCTGGGTAGGGGGGCTCAGGGAAATCCACGGAGTCGCATTCATAGGCTGCCAGGGTGACTGATGCTATGTGTGGTCCCTGAAACACAGAGAAAAGGAGACTTTGAGAAATACAGAGAAAAAGCAGATGATTAAAGAAGGAAAGAAGAAAAGAGACCAAGTAGGAGGAAGTCTACCTGCTGGAAGTTTCTGAGTCAGAGGAAGACCCCCTCATTGTTAGCAGATGAGGAATGCAGGTGCAGTGATTCAAATATTGACTGATAGAATAAAGACAGTTACATGTGGGCGAGTATCGAGAATGTGCAACCTGTATTTTACACAGAAAGTGAATTAGCATAAATAACTAATAACCTTCCTTTCAGTACAAAGTAAACAGGCCATTAGAAAATATTGAAAAACCCACAGAGATTAGTTTGGAATATTACCCTGAAGGAAGGACGTGGCCTTTAAAATCCTACGACAGCAGGATCAGTGTCAACGGATGAAGAGTGGAGAGCCCCAAATGGAAACAATCAAATATGGAAACCACTTGATGTACACGCACCCACACCCATTTGTATACTTATTCACCCATTTTAAATTGGCGTAAAAAATGGCTAATGCAAATATGCAGTATTGCATTAACACAGAGGTTTTTGAGCCCGAGTCTCCCCACGATGTTCAGGTGACATGCCGATTGAAGCCATGCGGCCGCTGCTGCATGTGTGCCCACATCAGAGCCAAGCAATCGTAACGAAGAGCAGCACAGAAAGCAGCACGTCCTCAGCTCAGTTGCCCTTCAGATGAAATGTATTAATGTTGGACTGTTCCTACTTTATGAATGGGGCATAAGCATACTTCAGGACTAACTGACTTTGATATGGCCTGATATGGTTTACATGTGTAGCGCTTGTTTATTTATTGTTTTGGTTTGGCTTCCAGTGAGAAAACAGAGCGAGGGAAGGAAGAGTGGTGCCGGTTTGATGTCTGGTGCATGGAGAAAATTTGTGAAGCTGCCAGCTTTTTGTTCTTCCGTCTGGAAATCCTGAAGCGAGTCAATCCCGGACTCCACAACGCCGTGGCGTGGGGAGACTCCGAGGCCACACACACTGATGATTAAGCTCACTTACAGAAAAATGCAAAAATGAACACATCAAGATGGCGAATCTTTGTTTCAACAGATTTCTGGCAGGAATGAGGAGCTAGCTCTGTGCTGGTCCTTTATGGTCACGGTAACGGTATCTCTATCAGCAATTTAACTCTCACAAGGCTTCACTATGTTTATGTTAAATGGTTAAACGTCATATCATTCCTGTTTTAAACCCTCTTGAAGTCGTTCACTTTCCTCTTGGATGACAGTAATGAATACTATACCTGCTTTTTAGACGTTTAGATTGAGTTACCATAGCTTATTTCTTGGGAAAAAAAAGAGGAAACTTTATCTAGAAATGGCTGTTGGTCAGTGTGCACTGACTCAATATTTGATTAAGTCTTATAATACTGAAGATGGTCCAGTCTGTGAGGAATTGAGCATTTTCTCTGTAGAACACCTGACAAATATAGATATGAAAAGGCCAAGAAGATCAGACGAGTCTGCTTTGATCCCTGTAAATAATGGCTAGCATATCACTCTGAGATGATATATGAAGACACTTTGTTCTCCATGTGTTTACACTCGTCTACGTGCGTGTAGGAAGGGTGCTCCCAGTGACGCACGGAGGTAGTTTGGCATGACACGCTGCAGCACCAAACCAATCGGCAAAGTCGGGGTGGGGCTGGAACATCTGGAGCAGCATGCGACGAGGCAGGACGGGACAGGATGGGACGTGGGAGGCTGGGGCAATAATGTGTTAAGCAACAGGAAACTACAATGTCTTCACAAGGAAAAGCAGATTACTTGCTAGATATTCAGCATCGGCATCCACGTAAGCACCTCCACTGATACTGTCCTGTAGAAAAAGCCCAGCCCAGGTTTTCCCAACGAAAAAAATAAAAAAGACAAATCACAAAATCTTGTGATTCACCCAGGGGGTGAATTCAAGAAACTCCCAGCATTGGCCCAGTCAGACTGGCTGTTCCTCATCCTCCCAAATGACTTCCCAGTGGGATCACTCTGCCCTCAGATCCATGCACATAAACACGCTATTCGTGCTCACTGACATATCAACATGACAGTTTTTTGGACAGGAAAAAAAATTCTTCTTGTTCACACTCCCAGTCCTATTCCCAGTGTTTCCCAAACACACACACACACACACACACACACACAGCCCGATGAGAGCATGTTACGGGGCTCAGAGAACCTGTTCCCTCTCGCTCTCCGACTAATGCTGTGTCACTGCTTCTCACCTTACACATAAAATCCAGCCCTGTCATGTTGTCTGGGTGGCTCAACATCCAGTTAGTTGCCCTCATTTAGATTCTCACTTGACAACACACAAGGACGAACAAGCCCGCCAGAGCCAGTAAATGATTACCACACACACACACACACACGCATTGGGACTTCCTAAACCTGAACTTTAACCGTTACCAGTTTAATCTAATATCAATTCAAGCCTTAGATCTTACTCTAACCAGGACCTCAGTAATGTTATTTTGCTTCATTACAACCAGGTTTTGGTCTGCTAGTCCAAACAGGGACTAGAAGACCAAAGTAGAGTCTTCTTCTTCTTCTTCTTCTTTGTTGTCTTCCACCTTTTATTTAATGGCAGCTGGCAAACAGTGAAAGTGATGCTCTACTGCCACCAGGTGCTATGGAGGGGTAGTTTGCCAAGTCAGTGGATTTCAGAAGCTTTGTCCCTGTAAATGGACATATAAAAGGAAAAAAACAAAAAGGATCATCTCCATTACAGTCCCAGTCTCCCTGGTTTTATCCCAAAACCCACTTTTTGTTTCAAGTTTATGGAGGCAGGACTGTACATCCTCCAGATTTTTTTTTAACAGTGTACTCATGAGATAGTCAACTAACAGACGAGGAGACATTGACTGGATGTGACAAAAGGTGTTGAAATTGCAGAGAATTATTTAACCTACTATTGATCGGGAGCGAGAGTGAAGTAGACAAATGAGAGGACAAAGGAAAAGGTTGTGCAGGGTGGTTCTCAACACTGCTTACTCGCATTTGAGTCAGAGGGATGACACCACCCTCCATCATTCCTCCCCAGTTAGAATCAATTTCAAGAAAAATGTGAAACATGTCTCTCAGTCACTTCACATGTTGGGGTGATTTGGTGCTGCAATGTCTGACAAGGGAAAAGAAGCATTACAGAATAAGACATAAACATAAAAATAACATAGAAATTCAAACAAAAAAAAACAAACAACATAGTCATTATATAAATTTTCAACCCTTTTGTGGAACTGTGACATGTTCTGTGGACCTACACAGCCATTATAAATCATGAGATCATGAGATCTTCTTTCTCTGTTAGTTCACACATACTGAAAGCGTAATAAAACAGCACAAACATGTGGAAACAGAAGAGTGAGAGAAATTTCAAAAACAATCCCACTCATATGTAGAGTCACATGACTACAAGAGTCTGTAGGATTTATCTGTTACATTCAGATTTGAAAACCATGATGGAGCTTTTGCACTTGTCCCTGCACTCCTTCCTGAATGTAAACATTGTGACTAACATTCAGAGATCAGATAAGAAGTTCTTCTTAACCTCTAGAGACACACCCCCCCCCCAGCAGATATGGATAATAATCATCCCAGAGTTCAGCCATGCTGTGGACTTCTCTTCTTGGTTTACAGTAGCAAATATAGTTGCTCCCCAAACCAGAAATTAATGTGTGACCATAAACTGACCAGTTCTCTGCGACCACGACCACAGAACCGTCCAGTCATTAACACGTCACTGTGGTCGTCAGGGGCCATTTAGACACATTAGACACGGTCCAGCTAGCATAACCTGCTAACCACTTCTTAAAGTGGGAGACTGCTGGAGGCAAAGTAAGACAAACATTAGAGGTTAGTTCGTTATGAAGAAGGTCCCGGGTCAGGATTTTTTTTTTTTTTTTTTGGGGGGGGGGGCTGTAAGAGAAGTCTGGATTAAGGCCAGTGATGGAGACAGTGAGGAGGGGCACGGGTGGTGTTTTAAGGGTTTTGAAGTGGGTGGTAAGTACACACTGCAAGGAGGTTCGAGGGGCTGGTCCTGCTGATTTATCCGTGTGGTTTCTCTATATGACTTCATGCTCACAAACCTCTCCCCAGCAGATAGAAACTGTTATTCTGGCCCCCAGTACTGTAATGGATGAAATTATTCCCCTACTTCATTCCGTTTGTTTAATTTCATCCGTTTAGATGACCTTAAACCTGCTTTTATGTTTGATGTACATGTTAAAATTGTGACGCAGAAAAGAAGCAAAAGAACACTACGTGTGCCAAAAGGAATTTGTATCAATAATGATATAGTTTAATATGTTGCATTCATCTTGACATAAATTTTCTCAGTTACTGTAAATCTTTCATTCATTAGAAAACTAACTAGAAATTTCTGATTAAAAGTTTTTTAATCTACACTAGGAAAATACATTAAACTGCTACAATATAATATTTCTTTTTGGGGTTGAATTCATTTTAAATGTGTGCGGCAAAATACAACATTTTTGAGTGAGCAAAAACTGTTTCACGTCCTGTTTCTGCCTCTACACAAATACATACATACACATTAAATTGCTCGTAAAAATTTAAATTTTTTTTCACATTTTTAAAAAATGTAAATTTCTTTGCACCAAAAAAAAAAAAAAAAAAATCAAAAGTAGCACTGCTCCTGTTCATATTATCACATTTAACCAGTAATAATCAGGAACTTTTGCTTTAATAATTTCAAAACTTTATCTTTTCACAATTTTGGGGTGTAGCGTTACAATAAGAACAATTAAATTCACAATGTTTGTGGCAGCAAAAGTTGTAAAATTTGGAAAATTAAATAGTAGAAAATAGAATTTGTGTAAATATGTATACACACACACACACACACACAAACCTCACTGCATACACCACTTACTGGCAGAGGAAGTCCCATATTGAGACAAAAAAAA
>JBAMYA010000006.1:11488093-11500958 GCA_037176975.1 Arrhamphus sclerolepis | reverse complement strand
GGTTCCTGGTTCCAGCCTCCACAGGGGCCTTTCTGTGTGGAGTTTGCATGTTCTCCCTGTGCTTGTGTGGGTTCTCACTCCGGCTTCCTCCCACAGTCCAAACACATGCTCGTTAGGTTAATTGGTGTTCATAAATTGTCCCTCGGTGTGAGTGAGAGTGTGAATGGTTGTGTGTCTACATGTGGCCCTGCGATGGACTGGAGACCTGTCCAGGATGGACCAAAGTGAGCTGGGATGGGCTCCAGCAGACCCCCGTGACCCTACACAGGACAAAGCGGGTATAGATGATGGATGGTGTCTGCTGATGTGAACCAGAAGACATGTGGCTGCTCTCAAAAACAGAGAAAAAACCCAGAAACGTTACAGCGTCCCTTGTCACCAAAAAAACACCTTGGCTCTACAAGGAAAATGTTTGGTGGACTGATGAGACAAAAATCCAGGAGCTGCAATATATTCAAAATATCCTGATGAGAGTCTGAAAATATGAGCATGCAACCCCCATCCTCCACTCACTGCGCTGGCTCCCCGTCCCTTCTGGATCAACTATAAAATTCTGCTGCTCACAAACAAATGCCTCAATGGACACGCACGTCCCTACGTATGAGGACTCATCACTCCACAGTCCTCCACCTGCGTCCTCCTCCCAGCACCAAGCTCTCCACCATGGGAGGCCGAGCCACCTCGCCTGTGGTAGAGTCTCCCAGTCCAGCTGAGGGTCTGCGCAGAGTCTGGACTCTTAAAGCTGATCTAAAAACCTTCTTATTCAAAAAGGCCTGTGACTGCTGACATGACATTGATCTATTTTATTATTTTTCTCTTTCATGCTTTTAACTTGTTGCTTTTACTGTGTAACAGTCTGAGGTCCCTGATGAAGGGTGCGTTATAAATTAAATTTATTATTATTATTATCATTATCATTACCAGGTATAGTGCAAAAAGGACCAAGTTGCTAACATCAACACATCACCACAACAGTGTATGGTGAAGGATCGCTGTGCTGCGTCAGGACCTGGACTATCTGGCATCACTAAGGACAAAATTCTCAAGTTTACCAAAAGATAAAGGATAATGTCAGCTTCTCCATCTGAGGCATCTATGTAAATCTATCACGGAATAATAAATTTCACGTTTTAGAGCAGCCCGGTCCAGACCGTAATTCCCTAATTAAGAAATCCTGTAGGATCATCAGAGACCTATGGACACCAAACAGTCTACAGGTGTGTCCAAGCCGAAGCACGTCTGTGGAGATGAACAGCCAATCACTCCTCATGAACGTTACGGGAATTATAACTTATTCTATAAACTTAAACACACTCATGAATAACGTTACGCATTTGATGAGTGACATTTCCATGTTTACTCACAGATTTGTTATTGTAACGTAGATGAAGATCACAGATGAGCTTTGATCTCAGGTCATATTTTATGGGCAATCAATATAGAAAACCCGTAAATTCCAGGCAGCTCATACTGTTTCTTGCCATAGCGGTTCAGTTACTCATTTCTACCTTCATCATCAAGTTCAGTGGTTGAAACAGGAAAACTCATGTTCAAGTTGAAAGTATGAAACTTACAAGTTTGTGCAGACATCTTAGAATGTGTTCTGCACTTGTTTGACCCAGTTGCAATCTCTAATCCAGTCCTAGTTACTAAAAACAGAGCAACCCCCTGCTGGCCTTCTCCAATGTTCACTTACCACATAAACCCTTTTACCTTCTGTAATTAGAAAGACCCAGAAATGTACAAAATCACATTAAGCTAAGACTCCCAAGAAGGAAGCAGATATTTAAACAGGCAATATTTCTTACACATCTGTGGGTGGACCAATAATCAGAATTCATCATCAACGTAATGATCGGTATCATTTACAAAGCACTGTTTGACTTCATCGAGACGAGTGACGAAAAATTTACTTCCATGATTAGTTGCTGTTCATCATGTGCTGTTTCAAAAGTATGTCTGTGACTGAACGACTGTCATGACGTTTCCAAAGACCTACACCAGTTATGTGTTGAGCAGACCATTAAAATGTCGATTCAAGAAGCAGCAGCAGTAACCTGAACAACATTTCCATCCTGAGAGACGTTGTGGAGGCTTACAGAAACCTGGGCTCGACTGGACAACAGTTTGGACCAATTCAGTTCCAACAAGATTATGGCTGTTGACAAGAAGACAAATTGTTCTATACTTTAGTCTCACTTCAGAATATGTAAAGCTACCTTGAAGGATTTTTGCGATCGTATGGACAAGAGTAGAGGAGTGCTAGATGACACTTTCTAAAGATAATCACATAATCCTTTACATGAACTTGGAACTGATCATTTTAACTCTTGCACTAAAATAATTTGTGCTTCTTTACATATTAACAAATACATTGATACAGGCTTACATCAAGTTGTCATATAGCTTTTCCAATGCCTTTACTGTGACACAACTATGTCCTCATTTATTCATTTAATTTATCTAAATTTTGTTTCATCTTAACGCCTTTGTAAAGCACCTTGAGTTGCCTTTGTGTGTGAAATGTGTTCTACAAATGAACTTGACTTGCCTCAATATTTTGACAAATGTACCTCATATATGTTCTCTTTAGAGATTGGGCTGTTTTAGAAGTCTGTAGTGGAAAGAACTACTCAAATAGCAGGGATCTTCTCGTGAAGGCAGCATCGGAGCCAGTGGCCCGAGAAAAAATAAATAAATAAATAAATAGACTGATGACGAAGGCTAGCTCTTTATAGGTAGGTCCTCCTGGACCCCTGGAGCCAGATGTAGAAATGCTCAACTGAATGAGCAACACCACACACCCTCTGCAGAATCTACTCATGAAACAGCAGTGGACGTGCAGAAAATTAAAAAAGAAATTATTATATTATTATTGTTTACTATCATCAGATTTTCACACACGATGTAGAACATAAGCTCAAATGTATAGCTGATATCACCAGGTGATAGAAAACTGACTATTTAAATCTATTAAATGTATTTTATATGAAAGCCGCTTTATGTAGTAATGCCATTTCTCACCACATGGGGGAAGCATATCACATGAACGGTCACGAGTCAACCCCAGGCATAAGACACGAGGCAGAGCACCTTAAGTGGGACAAATAGCCCCCTGGCATAATATGCAGGCTATTGGAAGACACAATACACCTTCAATCCAGCATCCTGAGGTTATGTTCAAGATAAAACTTTGGAAAAACATACCAAAGATTGGACTGAAAGACACAAGAACAGGTCCTAAACACACCCACCACACCAGACAGGACCACAGATGCCGGCTGTGGAAAGAAGTTGCCGAAATAGTCCACCAGATCACAGCTTGGTTTAGGATGCTGGCAGACAAAGCACACACGGAACACTAAATAACCTGCCACAGTACGCAGAAACATCTGCACCGAGTATGGGCTGGAGGTTCCAGGGCTAAGATGGAAGACATCTCCAAAGGTGGTTGAGAACAAGCAAGTCAAGATCCTGTGGGACTCCAAGATCCAGACTGACAAACTGGTGATGCTAGCCAGCCTGACATAGTGGTGGTTAAACACCAGAAGGCAGCAGTGGTGAATCCCAAGCAACAGTAACATCTGGAAGAAGGAACATGACAAACTTAAGAGATACAGTAGCAAGGGTTGAAAGAAGAGCTGGAGAAGATGTGGGTGTGAAGGCAACAGTGATGCCAGTAGTGACTGGAGTAAGCTGGATGGATGGCTCTAGCAGATCCTTGGAAGAACAGCTGAGATCTCTGTGCAGAAGAGTGCAATTCTGGGAACAATGAAGATCCTACACAGAAGCCTCAGACCAGAGGTCCTATACCAGAGGGGTAGAGGGGTAGACCTGAGCGAGAAGGAGACGTGATGTCAGGGTGAGCAGGAAGAGTTTTTGGATGATTTTAATGCTTTTTTTAAAAATTCAATCTGTTTTATGGGTCAAGCTACATCCAATGTTTGCCTGCAGAATGCTGGGGAGGAAGCATTGCTCTTCAACACTCTGCTTTGCTTATTGGCCTTGTAAATTAATCACTGACTGATGCTTACCATCTTAAAATGGAAAATATTCAGATGTAATCACTGGCCAATTAATCTTATGGTCACAGACCAGTTCACAATACTAAAATATATGTATTTTTCTTTTTCTAGATTTTGTGGTCTTTATTTTACAGTGTAGAGAGACAGGGAAGTAGGGCAGAGAGAAAATGGGGAAGACATGCAGCAAAGGGTCGCAGACTGGGAGCCGAACACGCGAACGCTGCAGGACTGTAGCCTTGGTACATGAGCTGAATGTTTAAGCCACCCAACCAGTGCACCATGTTGTGCTCACTTTTACTAAGATGTACCAAATAATTTAAAACAAAAAAAAAAAAAAGAAAAGGGAAAAAAGGAAAAATAAACGTTTTAGAATATTTACATTAATTGAAAAATGCACCATACAAAATATGTCACAATATCAGGATTAAAAGAAGAATATCAGTCAACCACTAAATGCACAGCAGCAGCCACAGCAAAGTGCACCAAAGTCTGTCATGAACTCGTTGACACCAGAGCCTGCAGTAGCACCTACCCTCACTAGATGGTGACATCCTACGTAAAAACCTTCTAAAGAAGTGAGCTGGGTCATGAAGGCAGATTATAAAAATACTCTCAAATTACATTCTGGAGCGTCAGAGTTTGCCTTTTCAAAACAGCCAAATGGAGGACAAGCACTTCAAAGTTTCCAGTTCAGCCCCACAGGGCAAGGGCACTAGAGAGTAACAGAGGAGTCCCTGATGACAGATGGACTCAGAGCAATGAAGACCAGCAGATGTTTTGGGACCCTGATCTGATCAGCAGTATAGACTCAACAACCCCCAGTGTTCCAAACCAAGCAAAAACATTTAAAGACGGGGGGTGGAGGGGGTGTGTGTGTGGGGGGGAATTAAGCAGAATTGGGGAAGAAAAAAAGGAACGCTAGTGAGAGGAGGGAGTTAGAGAAAGTGAGAGTGAGTAAAACAGTAGGGAGCAGAAGAGCGGGGAGAAAGGAAAGAAACTCAGATAAGGGGAGGGAGAGTGTTTTTATCCTCATGTGCACTCAGAGGGGTCACTGAGTGCGATTGTTCCTGGTCTGCCTGTCAAAACAGTGTGGCTACCACAGCGCCCATTCATCTCCGCCCCCACGCTGAAATGCATATGCACGCAAACGCATACTAACACGCTCACGTGTGCAAGTGCAAATGCATAAGTTGCTTCCAAAGGCTTTTGCTTCCATCGAAACCTTGAAAACCATCGAAACGACATCATCAACACAGTGTTTAAAGAGCTGCGTCACAACAACACCACCATCCTCTGCGTGCGACTTTCATCTGTGCCATAAACATGCACCGACGAGTGAGTAAGTGCAGAGTGTAAGTGTCAGGCAGCTTGTCAAGAAGAGTCATATGGATTCTGTCTTACCAGGTAAAGTAGGAACGTGTGCAGACCAGTGCCAAGACCCACTGATGAAAGGATTCCCAGGCCAACCCAATAGGCACACCACAGTGTCTTCTTTTCCATGTAGCGCACATACTGCAGAGGCCAGAGAGAGGGACAGTCAACCACATGGCAGAGACACATGCACAGTGTGAGGAAAGCAAGGGTAGAGGGTGGGGAGGGGGGCACAGTGTAAAGAGGGGAGGGACAGACAGAGCGAGAGAAGGTACGAGAGTGAAAGCGTGCAACACAGAAGGCACTTTAAATGGTGGATGAACGCAAGTGAGTGGTAGAGAAAGAGAGGAAGAGAGAAAGAGACCTTGTGAGGCAGAGGTTGTTGTTGAGTTTAGAGGACAGAGCCGTAGGGTCGGAGCATACGGCACACTGAGAAGAAAAGCACCATTATTCTTTGTGGTGGCAGACAGCTCTTACACAACGAGTAAAGTAAGGCAAGCCAAGAGCTATCTGTCTCTCTGTTGCTCCATCACTCCATTTACACCTCCTCCCCTGAGCCAGGGCAGGTTGTTTTCAGGAGGAAGGATAAAGTGTGTAGATTACGGGAAAAAGGGAGGGGACTGATTGGAGGGATTTTATTTGGAGGGGGGGGGATAAAGACTTCATATCCCAGGAAACCTAGTGGAATAAAACAGCACATACTCCCTCTATCCTTGCTGCAAGAGTGCTGGGAAGTGTGGGGCCAGCCATGAGCAATTGTTACGTGTAGTTACTCAGAAGTGATTACACAACCCGACTCTCTGTACATAACACTGAAAAAAAATATTTCCTGGCAGCGGATTCTAAAATACTACAGCCAAAACACAGAATGTGGGGACAAAAACAAAGCGACAGAGTTCTAACCAGACCGATAGCAAAGGCTGATGTACTTTACAGACTTATCTTTTGTAGTTAGCCTTGTGGACATTCTACGTAATAAGCAGGTAAATAAGAGCTGCGTGGGAAGTTAATAATAATCAAACACAATGAAGGTGCTTTCACACAAGCACACACCTGTTAGAGATTATGTTATTCAAGAATCCTTTTATACAACCTGCAATAAAACAGCCTGTACTTATAGCACTTGGTAAAACTCAGCAGTGAAACAAGGAGAGCCATCACTTCTGAAACCACAACTTCAGTTTAATGCGCATTACAGTCAGCATAACACTGAGAGACACTGAATACTGAAAAGATACAAATTTTTTACAAATTTTTTTACAAAAATAAGAGTTATATCTTCACACAAACCACAACTTCTATTCTAATGGGTTAACTATTCAATGCCAGCTACTGACTCCTAATGACATTTGATTGTGGACATATATTAAATAATATTAAGGTGCAGTCACCTTCTGATGTGCTCCTTCAATACGGTAGGCAATAGAGAGCAGGATAAGGAGGATCAGCAGGCCAAACACAGTCTGTCGTTGCTGCCAGAGCCTGGATGAAGGAGAAGAGAATGAACGTAGACAATGATGTGAAGGAACAGAAGTAAAAAAAATACAGAGGAACTGTGGGTAGGGAGAATAAAAGTAGGTAAGCTGACAAAAAATGAGTAATACAGCGGTATAAGTGAGCAAGAAGGATTGTGCTCTTTAGCACCCTCTCTGGTTGAGAAGCGCAACAGTCTGTTACTGCCATTGTAAATACTGTTACCCCTTTTAATAAGAAATAAACCATGGATCAGTGAGCAAAGAACTTTTGTAATGCAGCCTAATATCAACCAAACTCTAATGCACAGGACGTGGAAAGCTAAACAAACAAAAAAAAAACCAAATAAATAAATAGAAAATTACTGAATAATCCAATAGCAAGGCTAGGATGCTAACCCATTGGCAGCTCTCTGGTCTTGGTATCAAGTTGTACTTTAAATAGCTTCTGGCTAACTCCACCTAGTAAACACTGTTACCATGGTTACAATGTATGCATTTGATCACAGCCAGCGGAGGTCATTACAGTTGCCCAGTGGCAGCATTGGCTTAAATACAGCCTAAACTTAAGAACAATATCAAGAAAATGGGGAAGATCTGGTGTGTGATTGATTCAAACTGGTTTGAAAAGCAGTCAGAGCCATCTTTTGTACAGGCTACCAACAGCTTCAGAAAAGAGAAATAGATGGATCGCTGAGCAAACAATCCTGATATGCTCGTCTGAACACGTTGTGATTGAAATGTTTGTAAACCAAGACTGATAAATGAAAGCGATAGAAACTCTTTACTAAAAAGTATTTAAATAGATTTAACACAACTGTCAGGTTAGTCTAGATATGCTTATGTCTCACTTTCTAATCTTAAACATGAAAGAGGATAGATAGCAAAGATAATGCCAAAAGAACTGTAAAGCGTTGGTTTAGAACAACAATGTAAAACATGTTAACATCTATTAACACCTTTGAATGACATACATACCCACCAGGTAACAGTTCACAAGCAGTAGTCAGTAATTTAGACGGTAATTTTCAGGCCCTGCGTTATGTATTTACCTGGCGTTAACATCAGATACATACAAATGTCAGGATTCGTTGGTGGACCACTGGTTCTCTGGTAGCTCGTACCAGTCCAGTTATCCTTAATTTCATGTCATATTCCACATTTCTCCCAGTCTTGCTGTGTTTACTGCTACACTCAGCTGTGTTGAGTGAGACTTGTTTTGCCACTCAGTCCGACTGAGAGGGGCGTGGCCTAGAGGGGAAGTGACGTAAACGCATAGTCTCTATAACCGAGACTGAGTTGCTTGTCTTTCCCTTCTTTATTTTTCACAAATATTGGTTTTCGCTTGGTTTTAGTTGTGGACGCATTTCGCGCTTGTGCAATTGTATTTTGAGACATATTCTTGATAAAAACGTGAAAGATGTAGAGAAGCGGCTTCTCTGATTGTGGATTTCTCTCCGGCGTCTGGCAACACTGGCAGGGTGACCCCCTCAGGTAGGAGTCCATCTCACACAGTCCTAATATATTGTAACAGCAGGGACCCAGGCTGTTGCATAAGTGCCATTTGTCTTGTATTAGTCGACCTATTATATTATATTATATTATATTATATTATTGTATTATTTTAGAATTTTTCTTTTTTTTCCTCCCCTTTGGGTGGGGTTGGGGGTGTCTTGTTTTATTGTGTTGTTTTAGAAGAAAATGATTGATATTTGGAAGAGAGAGATGTCTGCTGGAAAGCAGTCAGCAATTCCTGGAGACTGTTTAGGAGCACCATGCTCTAAGTTGAACATCATTCCTACCATGCATCCATCCATCCATCCTCTAAACCCTTTTCATCTTACTCAGGGTTAAATGGGAGCCTGTCCCAGATGCCAACAGGAGACCCTGGACAGATCACCAGTTCATCATAATGCCAGTTCAGTGACAGACTTGGACAATTCAATCCTGCCAGATTCAAAGAGCTCTATTATTCAAGAACTGTTGTAACTTAAAACCCCTATTTTAACCCTGTGTTGCTTTGTGTGTCTGTGTGTGTTGTGTCTTTTGTTTTTAATTAACAAAGTTTAGCAAAATAGGGAAAATGTAAGTGTGTGCTAACACAATGTCACAATGATTTTAAAGGAGCAGCTGTTGTTGTACATTAGTAAGTATGCAATGCAAAAGAAAATTACAAAAGACACAACAAAAACAAACTCAGAGCTACGTCTCAAATTGCACAGGACCCAATGAATACGTTAAACATTAAAATGTAAGACAGCACGATTACAAGAATACTGAACATTCAGTTTGTCTGGGAGGGTGACCAGGAGAAAGAAACAGAAGCAGAACTGAGACTCACAAACTTCATCATAATAAATCACATGACTTCTGGAACAGCGTTTTATGGACAGATGAGAACAAGGTGGAGATGTCTGGTCTGCCAGGGCTTGGCAGATAATAGAAACCGAAATTCAACAATTCAAAGAATAATCTACATAATCTTATTTTGCTTATTGTAGTTAAACTGTGTGTGCTTCCTTTTACTTTTTTTTTAAGATTTAAAGATATGTACTCTTTTACTAGAAAACTGTTCCACTTTTGATTATAAGAGCAGCAACAACCGAGTCAGTGATCTATGAGGGCAAAAGAATAAAACTGTTCAAAAAGAATCGCTCATTAATCGTTATTGAAGTAACTTGTTCATCGTGATATTGACTGGACGTGATATCGCCCATCTCTAATTAATGCCCAGCACTATGTTTGCTAAACACTAAAAGCAGCAAATTAGCAAAAGCACCTCCCCCACTGCCAAGCATGGTGGGGGAGAGGTGATGATTTGGGGAGTCAAAGTCAAATGTGAAACAATTTGTCGTACAGCCAAAGCCTGGATTGAATTAGAACATTCAACAGGACAAGAATCCCAAAGACGGCAGCAAATGTCTATCAGAATCTCTGAAACGTAGAAGAATCAAGGATTTTAGTGGTCCAATGAAAGTCCAGACCACCACCCAACTGAAATGCTGTGGTGGCACCTTAAGAGTGCTGGGAAAGACAGGAAACAGTACTTCATGTTATTGCTGCTCAAGATGGACGTATAAACTCCTGAATTCTGTTGTTTGTTTGTTTTTTTACCTTTGTAGCTTCATTTGCATTTATTAATAATGGCACAGTGGAAAATCTGTAATGTGCAAAATCTGCTACGATAAAAGGACTTTTATTATGCTTTAACACTAAAAGAAACAAAAATTGGAGGTGTGACTAACTTTGGCTTAACTATACTACATACATGTATATATGAGCAAGAATATTTTATATTTTATCTTATTCTATTAGTCAAGGTGAATCCAGGTGTAAACTGTCAGATCAAAGTGTAAATACTAATTAAAACTAAATCTAAACTTGAAACTAAAGACTGTCAATATAAGTTAGAAAGACAACAAACACTTCTGCATGTCAACAAACAGCAGAAAGGCCAACATTAATCTTAATTTCACTGGTCATTGGAAACCAAATGAAGCAACAATGCTGTTCATGATGAAATGGTTTCTTCAGAGAAAAGTAAAATGGAAAGCAGTCTATCCACCCCTTTTTTTTGAAAAGCATTCATTCATGCTGGTTTTATGTCAAACCCTGTCATGTTTTTATCTTTGCAGTCACTGCAGCGCACGCATCTATAATGTCGCTATGCGCTGGTGATTATTTCTTGAACTAAATGTACTCATGTAGCTGAAATTACTCACAGACTAGACTGAACTTCGTTTCACTTCCTCTTTTTTCTAATATGTCACAAGTGAGACAGAGGAAAGGCCAGTCAAAGCCGAACACCATCATTTATTACATATTTAATGCAGTGAAGCAAAGCAACCACTTTTCTTGGTATTAGTTTATCCTGATGTCACCAACCAGCAGAATATCATACATGCAGTAGATCCACAAGAAGTTCAGCTTTACTGGACTGAAAAGTTAATTTTAAGTCAGTAATGCCTTTACTTGAACTATTTTAAGTCTCAAGAGTAAAACTGCTGGATCTGAAAGTGAAGACCTTCCATTAATAATGCATTAATTTAATTAAGAGCCACAACACTGGACAGCCTACATGTGCTGTGAATCATAGACCACTTTGAAACCCATTCAAGCTAATCCCCGTGTGCCTGCATGCCGTGAAGGACTCGCATGTATTCAAGCGCAGCAGTTGAAAACACCATGTGTTTTGAATGTTGGGCGAATAGCTGCTTCTCTCTGTCAGCACGCCGTTTGTGGCGCTTGCGGCTCACCACATCCTCTTGTAGTTTTGGAGTAAACACGTTGTCCTGACACACTTTACCCACAAAAGGCCCCACCGAGAGTACACGCCGACCTTCTTCTGGGCCCTTTGTGTCAACAAAGATTATTAAGTGAGTTGAAGACATATTGTGCAGCGCGTGGAATGTGCTGTCAAGGCAAACCCTGCCGTTGTCTGGTTTCATGTTGTTTTTCTGCGAGTGAGGTAGCATTAGTTTGCGAGGTGGAAAGACCTTTTCTGATCTAAGGTTACAGTGAGGATGAAGATAAATGAAAAACAGAAATGATAAGTAAATCCTGTAATGTCTCCTGTGCTGCATCAAAGGAATGTGACCGCGGACTTTTATGAGTGTGAATGTTTCATGAGGTGATAACGCTGAGGCCATCAAGGTCAACCTTTCTGTGGTGCAGTTTGTGGCTTCAATGGCGAGGAGTACAAAGAGTGCGTGATGGCCATATTAATATATATTCTATTCAATTCAATTTATTTATAGCGCCTATTCATGACAAGTCATCCCTAGGCTCTTTAGAAACCCAGAGCTTGACCCCCGAGCACATGGCAACACCATCAGTGGCAAGAAAAAACTCCCTCATGGGAAGAAACCTGGACCAGAACCTGGTTCTAAGGGAAATTATGAAATTTCTTTCAAATTTCTGATATTTCACAGTGAAATTCAAAAAATTCTCAGACTTTTGCTCTTTTTTCAAATGAAAGATTTATCTGTCTGAGGTTGGAATTTCTGATTTTACATTTGTGTTCTTCTGAGCTCCTGCAACCTTTAAAAGCTGTTCAATGAGAAAGCATGTTTGGAACGTTCCCACGTTAGTTTAGTTTTCAGGTGAGGCTGTCTCTGTCTTTAAAAGGAACATTTAAATTCTTCCTGTCAGACTCATCAGAGAACAAAGAGCAGGTCGGTATTTGAGGCACGCCGAAGATGAAGCAACAGAAACTTCAGAAAGACAGAAGAACGAGGACCATTCCAGGAATGAAGATAAAGAAAAGCTTCTGGAAAACCTTCTGTCATTTCCTGTTTAATAACACATCTGAAAACCTTTTGTCCTAAAAAAAACCCTGAAATTTACTTAAAATCAAAACTTTGAATTGTAAAAATTGTTAATCGTTTTCCCCCAAGAATCACAAATTTTTGATACGAAATTATGACTTTATGTTGTGAAACTGATTCTTTCCCAAATAATTATGAATTTTTGACCATAAGTCGTACATTTTTGGTGCAAAAATAGATATATTGCAATTTTTTTTTTCAAGAAAAAACAATAACGAAAACAAAAAGGGTCTAGTGGCCTTTATTTGCAGTCAGGAAAGACAGGGAGGTGGGACAGAGAGAGAACGGCAGGAGTCAAACTTGTGACCACTGCAGGAGGACTGAGCTTCTGTACATGGACCACCTGCTTTGACCGCTGGGCTAGTCAGCAGCCAACAATCAGTTTCTTTTGTAATAAAATTGAAAATGATTTCAGACAACAACTTATTGTCCTGAAATCATTTTTTGAAAAAAGTTGTCAAATGTTTGTGATAAAATCTGAAGATTTTGAGATAAAAGTGCAACATTTCCTGGTGAACCAGTGATCAGCGCCTCCTGGTGGTTCAGGCAGACATCACATCTTCAACATCTGTTCAAAAAAACTGTAGTCTCTAGTGGTCAGTAGAGGAACCACAGCCTCTAGTGGTCAGTCAGTAAGTAGTTAAAGTTTATATATTTGTGTATATATGTA
>JBAMYA010000006.1:11475817-11487993 GCA_037176975.1 Arrhamphus sclerolepis | reverse complement strand
TGACTCTGGTCCATCAGACTCCCTCTGTCTCTGCTTGGAGCAAGTGAACATCTGGATGCAATCAAGCTTCCTTCAATTAAATCAGGATCTGACAGAAATAATTTTATTTGGTAACAAAATAGACAGAATGAGAGTTGTCACCCAGCTTGAATCCAGAGGGATCAGGATCAAGACTAAATCCCAGGTTCAGAATCTTGGAGTATTAATTGACTCAGAGCTGAACTTCAGCAGCCACATCAAGGCTGGAACTAAGACAGCTTTGTACCTCTTCAAACTGATCTCCAGAGTCAGAGATCTGATATCCAGAGCTGATTTAGAGAAGCTCATTCATCCTTCATCTCCAGCAGAGCTGACTACTCTGATGCTCTTTTATCTCCAGACAGCTTCAGCTCATCCAGAACGCTGCAGCCAGAGTCCTAACAAGAACCAGAAGAACTGAACACATCACTGCTGGTCTGAGATCCTTCCAAACTCTACTCCTGTACCTTGGTTTAGCTGGGTTTTTTTCTACTATTCTAAGTACACATTTAAATTGTTTTTTATTTATTTATCTTTTTAAATTATTATTACTATTATTAGTAGTGGTAGTTGTTGTAGTATTTTAAATTAATTAATATTTTTAATTAATTAATTGATTAAAGATTATTTATTTCAGATTTTCAGATTTATTTCATCTTAATGTCTTTGCCTTTGTACATGAAATGTGCTACACAAACAAACTTGCCTTTCCTTAACGATTACATTTGTTTTCTATCCATTTTTTATTTATTTATTTTCCTAAATCCATATACGGCTTCTATGTACCTACCTGGTTGTAAACAGTCGATGGTCGCTACATTTGCTCCTTAGGAATGCAGCAGAGTTAACCTGACTCGTTAACCTCGAGTCTGTGGACGAGTCGAGAAATTTGTCCTGCTTTTTCCTGTTTTTTTTTCTAGGATAACATTTTTTCTTTAATGAAATTGTTTTGTTTTTTTTACTGATATATAAATGAATACATGAATGAATAAATCCATAGTAAACCGCTGTCTTGTGACGTCATTCTCACGCGCACTTCCTTCATGTAGCTGAAGCGTGGATCCGAGCAGCAGGTATGAATTCATGAATTGGTGAATTTATAAACTTTTGCTGTGGTTCAGCATTACTTCCACACACTATAAAGGGTTTAACTGTACGGTTGTATGTCTGCGTGCTGCACTGACTCCGGTTCAGTGTTTGTAAGCAGTTGGTTTGGCGCCTAAAAGTTGTCAGCTTGTTAGCCCACCAAGCAGTCGTTAGCTACTGAACCGCTCAGTCACGTCTTTGGAGACTGAAGTCTTCTGCGACAGTAAAAAATTGGAAAGGAAAAAAACGATGTCGTGTTTTCGCCACGGTTGAAAATATGACTTAGAACATTTGTATGAGAACGGAGGGAAATGGATTATAAGTGTCTTTGAGTTTAAAGGTCGAGAACGAACCTGAATGCAACGATTTATGTCTTCATATGTGAACTTTATGTTTACACAGTTGGAATAAAAAGTTTCATCCATTTTATAAAAAAAGATTACCTGTTTTTCCTCACATTCTGACATTAAATCAGATTAAACCCTTCATTTAGATCAGTTAGGAGTTCCAAAATTGTTTGTTAAATGCCAAAATAATGAGTTATTTTTTTTCTGTTACTTTCTTCAAAGTCAGAAGCTTGTATACAGTTTCTTATTATTTGGTAGCATTGTCACCATGACTCGGGTCAAATGTTTTGGGTTTTCTTCCACAAGATTCTCAATAATTTGATTCCTCCTGACAGAACAGGTGGAACTGAGTCAGGTTTACAGGTTTGTCGCTTGCACACACCTTTTCTGCCCAAAACTGTTCTATAGAACTGAGGTCAGGGCTTTATACTTGGATATAATAGTTTGAATAAATTAAATGTGGCACCTTATCTAAAGATGTAATAATCTTAGTTTATGTATACCTATGACTTTCAAGAAAGCAATAAAAATTCTCTAGAGAAGTCTCGTTATTCTAACATTCAGCAAGCATAAATAATTTTGGTCAGAGAGGGGAAAATGGTTATGTCTTTCTATACATGGTGTGTATAAGCTTTTGGTTTCACCTATATGTAAATTGTGTATGAACTTAACAATTCTGCAAATTTTGCAGGTTTAACAACATGGATTTGTTATATGGTCCACTGGGCTTGGGTGTTGCAGCAGGACTGGGTTGTGGGCTCCTCTTCGGTTGGCACCTTCGGGCTCGCTTCGCCCCAACATCCAAAAGCCTGGTGAAAGCGGTGGGGAGTACCTCTGGAGAAGCAAGCGTAATGGGAGAAGGTGGCGAATTCAAGATGATCCTGGTGGTCCGAAACGATCTGAAGATGGGCAAAGGCAAGGTCGCCGCTCAGTGCTCACATGCTGCTGTGTCAGCCTACAAGCAGGTCCAGCGCAGGAACCCTGAGCTGCTCAAACAGTGGGAGTACTGTGGACAGCCAAAGGTGGTGGTGAAGGCTCCTGATGAGGACACTCTCATTGATCTACTTAGTCATGCCAAAGAAGTGGGGCTTACTGTCAGCCTCATCCAAGATGCAGGAAGGACACAAATTGCACCTGGGTCACGCACTGTGCTGGGTATAGGCCCAGGACCAGCTGATCTGATTGACAGCGTCACTGGAGACTTGAAGTTGTATTAGAGTTTCTACTTGCATCTGTACCACACCGTTCCTTTTGCTGTTGAAACTATTTACATTACAAATCAATTACATGGTAACAGTTGAGTTTGGAAATTAGTTTGACCATTTTGGGTAACTTCCTCTGACTGGTCAGCGAATGTGCCACAGCCATGAAGGTTTTATGCTGCAGTCGTCAGTATGGTTCTGATGCTCAGAGACCCAAGGATCTGATGAGTTAACATGATGTTGATGTGACTTTTGCAGTTTAATTATACTGGACAGGTAAAACAAAGGGGTCATTAAGTTTTCAAGACAGTATTCATAAATTAATTAGGTTATACTAAAGGCACCATATGCACAGTTTATTTGAGGCAGATTTTGCTGAGGGACATAAGGTTTAATTTGCTTTAAAAACTTTATTTACCATAAGTAGTGGTGGTTTTTTGTTTTTTTTTAATTTAAAAATGACTTCAGGAGGATCATGACTGATATTGGTTGATAAATCTGTTGGGTTCCCAGTAAATACTCTAAGGTCTGGCAAAGAGAGAAAAATTCATGTATTGCAATTATTTCACTATATATTTAATGTGTTGAACACTGAGGAGCAAATCGACATATTGATGGAATAAATCAAGCAGAGCTGTAATATGAAACTCTTAATCATAAAATAGTATTTTTAAGATGCTTCCTTGTCCTAAATGGCACTTTGCTGTTAATTTCTGACTCAATGAATGTACAATTAGTGAAGTTGATGCACTTACAAGGGTTTGATTGAAGAATGTCCTTTCATTCCCATTATTATGGGTTACAAAACACAATTTTTGGATCCCAAATGATCAATTGTAAAACTTCTGGAGGCTCTTGACCATCATCACTAAACGTGATGTGGAAATTTGAATGGTCCCATTCAGTTGTACTTTTTTCCCTTCCAAAATTCTGTCAGATGAAACTTTACATATGTAGAGGTAGCTCACAACTAGACCAAACTCTTGATGTGCCTGTTTTACCTTATGTTCCAGCAGAGGGCGTTAGTGCTACATGGATGTGGAAGGTTAACTCGTAAACAGTCCATTAAAATGTAATTTTACTTCAGACTTCTTGACTATTACTGCATTACACTCAAAATGTGTTGTATAACAGCTTGACAGTGCAAGTTAGTCTGAACTTGAACACATTTAAAGACTTCCACCACCTGTAAGGAAGTTGTTACCATATATAAGAAACGAACACACTGGTCTTGACAAACAAGAAGCCTTTATTTTAAGTGGAAAACAAAACTGCTGCTTCATTCATTTTGATCCTGATTATGCACAATCAAGTATCTAAGTGCACAATTTAAATCTAAGGTAATTTAGGTAAGAATAAGGAGTTTATGGTGCATTTCCTGTATACACGAAAGCCTTTGATTAAAAACAAACGTCCACACGCCTTGTGTTTCTGATTTGGATGAGCAGGTCAGCTGCAAAACTTAAATGTGACCAGCGACAGGACACAAGGAGAAGAAAGTGTGGAAAATAAATCTCCTGCACACTCAGTAACAGTGACCTAAATAATGCAAAATAGCATGAAGAAAGGGCATGTTAGTCACACACAAACAGGTCTGCAGTTCCTCCTGAGGTGGAATGGTCCCACATTAGAGCAGTGTGGAAAGCACATGGAAATGTTCTCTGATAGGAAATTAGTTTGGAGACTTCTGTATAGACTTTGCTGGAAAGAATCAAACTTTCCTCGAAATCGCATGTAAAATTCTCTTGGATCTTACTTCACAAACAGTCCTAAAGAGCGAGATCCTGACGGATAAAACGTAGTGTTTCAGGACCGGGGTCATGAAAGTGGCAGTCTGATGTTGCAATACAAAACAACAATAGCGGCTTTTGTGTCTAAATAGACAATAAGTGAATGCATTGTACAGTTGGACAGAGAAAGCTGCACACACATGAAAGAAAGGTTCTACATTAATTTCTTCTCAGTAGAGTGCAAATCAGATGCTTCAGATCACTTTTTTTTTTTTAATTCCGAGAAGAAAAATGGGTCTTCACACAAGCCTCCCCACCTTAAACATAAACCATTTTCCCATTAAAATAGACATAAGAAAATTAATCTAGTCAATACGGAATGTGAGAAAATTAATATTTTTGATTCAATCTTTTAATCTTTTTGACAGCAAAAATAAAACAGTCCTTCATTACAGTTTCAAAAAAAGAAAAGGAAAAAAAAAAATTGTCAGTATTATCACCCTGCTCCATGTAGACTGCAGAGAGACAATATTGGTGTGGTGAAGGACTGTGGGAGACAGATGGATGTAGCTCCAGACTGGGTGTGGAGAGAAGGGGGTGGGGTTTTTTTACATGCCGTAGCCAAAGCCTGGCTGAGCTGCTGGTTGGGCGTATCCTGCTGGGGCCTGATAGCCGTAGCCGTAAGCTTGCTGAGGGGGCACAGGTACGCTGGGGCCCGCTGTCAGCATCAGCTGGGGTGTTCCTGCAACAGACACAAAGGCTTTCATGCACTTGAACCAACTTTGAAACCAAATTTTAACAATTTTTCCTGTTTTCCACCTTTAAGAAATATTAACAGAGTACATTATGTAAAGCCTGGTCCTCACAAGACTAGAAATTAGTGATTGACGTACAAGTAGACCAATGATTTTAAGCTTCAGAAAATCACCCCGCCCACCAGAAAGTAAACGTTTGTCAATGGAGAGTGACCAGACTCTTAGCAGGAATGAAATTAAGTGTAGAGTCTGGAGAGGACCAAGATACATTATGTAAGCTAGATTCATGAAATACTCTATTCAGTTTTGTAAAAGCCCTCAAAAAGGTTCCCACAATCATGTTGCTCAATCTCACTACTGATGGCATCCTACAGTAACACGAACCCGATTCTCGTTAAGATCTCTGTACTTTAACTCTTCATTCTTACAGCAAGGCTAGGAAGCTTTTCTTAGACTTAGATTAAACTCAGTGAGGTTTAAAGACTCCAAAATCTTGAATAATAAAAAGTACAATGTGAGAGAAGACTGCTCCTCTTTAGGGCTCTTACCGTAGACGATGGGTTGTGTCTCTGTTGCCTGCTCCTCCTCTTTTCTTAGGGACTCTGATGTTTCAAGTTTATCTACCTGCATTGGGGGTGTAAAAAAAAACAAACCAAAATGCTGAAACAGTCTTAACCACAACAAGTAAATAACATGTTTACATGCTGAAAATAACAGGAATAAACACGGTGCCAAAGTTTTAGCTCCAGATGTCTGGATTCTTATTCATATATAGACCAACTTCAGCAGCAACTAGTCTTGCTACAGATGGTCTGGCCTCCACAGAGGTGTGATACCATCAACAGGAAGTCAATCTGGAGTTACACAAACAAAGTAAGCTGTCCAACATGCTCAAAACAGTCATCTAACAAGTTCCTTAAAAAGCCATGTTCACATGCACTCTGCATGACGTTAGTTGAAAGTCTTGTTGGAGCTTAAAACTTTTGCACGGTATTGTTTCAATGGTCATTTTATACAAAAGATGTCTTCCTGACACTGTCAGGAATTCATGAGCGTGTAGATTCCTCCAGATTTTCCTTATAAATTAACATGCAAAGTTCTCAACTCTTTTCAATTCGTAAAATGCAGAGAACACAAACCTGACTGCTGTTAATTTTTCATAGACAAGATAAGCACACAATTCTCCATAATTTTATAACAAGAATAAAACCAGGAACAACTTCAGGCAGCAAGCCAGTTGAAGCAATAAGCAAAATGTAAACACCAAGACCTGAGGAGGAGAGCGGCAGCACCTGGATGTTGGCTGTATCTAAAATTAAAAGCTTAGGTGTCACATCTTGGTTACATATATATTTGTTGTTCTGCACTTTGTCCATGTTGTTTTGCTGGAAACACAGACGGTCTCATGCTGATACACTGCTGATAAATAAGCTGCAGCACTGAGATGTGATGTGGTGAGCAGAGGAGGAAGGTGACTCTCGGGCCAGATGCTCCCGAGATCGCACAGACTTCAGCAGGAAGCCAGGCACAACCAAGAAACGTGATCACACATGCGTCCTCCGAATTACCAGATACTCAAAACAAACATTTTATTATGCCTTCAGGTGAGGAAATGCACTTTTTAAGTATATTATTTATGTTTTTGAATTTTACCAATGGAGCATCAAGCTGCAGATTTTAATCAACTAAGGAAATGTGAAGCAAAGTGCATTTTCTCTAAAACCACAGATACATTTCTTTTTACCCAGACTGCTAAAGTTTAACTTTAAGATCTTTTAAAGACCATGTGGTTGGATCAGCCTGACAGGTGTATAATTTAATAAGCCCAAGTGAGAGTGCAATCTGCATTCAATCTGCTGAAATCATGCACACCCAAGGCTGCAGTCTCCTGAGCTAAATAAAATCTTTAAAAAACAACAACAACCAGTTTTAATTTTCACCTGTTCCATAACTGCATCAACCTGGAACAGAGGAAGTGTAGCACAGGAGACAAAGAGTAAATAACTCTTCACAGTTGCAACAAGCAATGCCAAGCTTTTCAAAGTATGCCATCGTACAAAGTTTAGAGCAGTGGTTTTCAAAGTGTGGGGCGGGCCCCCCTTGGGGGGGCACAGTAGATCTGGTCATACTGAAGCAAAACAACCAGGTTTAGTGACCGAGCCACGGGAGCTTTTTGACAGGAAGTAAGGTGAACTTAAGTCACTGACAAAAAAACTGACAAGTTTAACACTGCGCATTGCAAAGGCAATGCTAGCAAAGGCTAGCAGCATCCATGCCGTCCGAGGGGGGGCCTGTACTCCTAGACTTCGAAAACCTCTGGTTTAGAGTGATTTCCATTTGAGGTTGCCAAGTGATAAGTTAAATCAGTAACTTTAGTGACTTTGTTCAAGAAACAAAAAAAAAGTATAACCATTGTATTTTGTCAACATGTACAGAGGGTCTATATTTACTGAAGATTCTCTTCTTTGATGGGAACCTTACTTGTCTCAGTTTACTCAACTCAGCCCTGAAAAGCGCTGACCCACCTTGCTGAGGTACTCCCTCATGACCTGAATAAAGTATGGCATAGAAAAGTCCATGATGTTGTGCCTCCAGGCGGTCTCCAGCACCACATCTGGCCGCAGCAGGTCATAGCACGTGAAAAGGCAAGCGGCGAAACACTCCTTCTTGCTCTCCTGCAGGAACCAGGAGAGTAGCTCCTCCGCCAGCTCTGTGTCTTTGGACTCTGAAGCATACTGCATGGCATCCTGTCAGGGTGAGACAAGGTCAGACTCAAGAATAAATGCACACAGTCACCAGAAAGCACCTGTTTTGTTTTGTTTTTTTACACTCCTCCTCCCCTTCAAATCAGTTGAGAAAAATAAAAGCATTCGCTCATTACTAATGCAGATGAAATGACAGTGAATCCGTGTTGGAAAATGGGGAGAGCACCTTATAGAGCCTGTCTTTCTTGCAGAGCTCCACACTCTGTTTCCAGCGGTTGTTGCCTTTGAAGAGGTAGGCAGCAATTCTTCTGAACTCAATCAGTTCATGTTTCTCCAGGCGCTGGGCCAGTGAGATGTTGTCAAAGTTGTCATAGGCATCTATTGATGTTCTCAGCGCCTGAGACAAGTGACAGGGAATTAAATGAGAGGAAAGTGATATTTTTCAAATATAAAGTATAACAATTTCCATAACAATGATGCTCACCTGATAATCTTCTTCTGAGATGAAGAGGTTGTTAAGTGCTTCATTGACTGATTTGTTGTTGTGGTTCTGTACTGACCGTAAGTAAGGTTTAACCAGAGGCAGCTGTTTCACCTGTTAACGTGCATATCAAGTAATAATTTCAATTTAAATCACAGGATAATTGTATTGTATTCTTTCATACATCTTTATCAATTGGAGAGAAACTGAAGCAAACCTTGGAGAAGAAGTTGACAGCTCGCGAGTGGTCCAGTCGAGGGGAGAGCACGATGAGTAAATCATTCAGTAACAAAGGCTTGAACTCCAGATAGAATTGGGTAGCTTTGTAGTATAACTCCACATTGGCCACCTACACCAAAAAATATTGCAACAGGATTATATTAAAGAAAAAGAAAAACAGGAAGAGCCCAGTGGCTCAAGAGATACAGTACACTTATGGTTATGTTGATTACATTTTTTGGTCAATTTGACGTAGCAGAAACTGGTAACAGGAGCCTAGTCACATGTTTTTTCTGCAAGTTATTAAATGTATGATGTCATCTAAACAAGATGAAAGCAAACCTTAAATAATTCAGTTCAATAAACTAGATATTCATTTTAATAATAAATCAAGCCATACTTTGGTGATTATATCTTTGAACTGTCCCTCCTTCCAGGCATCTGTTGGGTGATTCATCATGGTGATGATGGCATTGTCAAACTCCTCGTATTTGTCGTACAGGAAGACCAACTCGGCCCACAAGTGGGCTTGTTCTGCTGCTCTCAGGACTTTCGGGATGTTAACTCTTGACCAGAAGAGCTCCAGATGCTCCCTCATCTTTTGGGGCTTGAACTTGGAGTAAAGGATGGCTAACTCTGTGAACATCCCCATGTGAGCACGTTCCAGGCCAAGGGCAGCTTCCAGCATCGTGATCAACTCCTCAAAGTAACCACGGTCCTGAGAAAAAGAAATCAAGAAAGAAAATGATAAATATGTGTCTGTATGAGAGCTAATATGTTGCAGTAGCATGTCTGAAAGGCATGAACTATAAATGTTTGGAGGGAAAAAACAATGCTTAGTTTCTCTTACTTGGTAATAGTTGATCAGTTCCTCCAGCTCATCAGCGTGCACCACGATGTGGAGACCGCACATCTGGGCAAGTCTGAACTCCTGTCCATCCACACAGGCAAAGCACACCTCTTTCCAGGTGCGAGTGCTGTTGGCCTTGCGGGCACCATCTACAGCAGCCTGGTACTCTCCAAGGTGTACCAGTGTTGAAGCCAGACGACCAAAGTTGGAGACGTTGTTGTAGAGCAGTTTGGCGGCCTCGTACATTTTCTCATCATAGCAACGGTCACCAACCTGAAAGATAACAGCATAATGAAGCACAATATTCTACCTTTGACCTGGAAGATTAACAAAGTTTGGGTTTTATCAGAGTGACATTAACCTGCTGGATGTGAGCATTGTTGGGTCCATTGATGAATTCTTCCAGTTCAGCCAGGCGATTGGTTTTGGCCAAGGCAAAGATAAGTTCTGTCTCTACATACGACTCACGAGCCTTCTTACGAGCCATCTGAAGGAATTTGACCAAGTCCTCCCAGTTACCTTAAACAGATTCAAAACAACACATTTGTTCTCCATGACAGATGTGAAACACTGTTCTGACTGCATCTTATACCAATTGTGTGAAGTTTCATTATTACATAAGCCGTTATTTAAATATCAGCTCTTATATATTGGTGGACAAAACTCAACAAAGATGATGCAGTTGATTTCTTTCAGTGGAAATCACCCTGGCCTCGTCTTCTGCTCATTAGAGCTTTATATTTACCAAAAGGTCTTTGCACATTCTCAACAGTTCTCAGCCTGATAATCACAATACACCTCACAGGCACATATGGGACTGTAGAACTTTAGATACGCTCTATTTACCAAAATCTCAGCAAGGTTTCTTTTCAAGTCCAGCAAATCATCTTACCACTCTTATCAGCAGCTTGTACCACTTCCATGTATGCAGAGGGGTCATCAGCTTTGATGTAGGAGTCAATGGCTTCCTTAACCAGACCTTTCTGGAGCTGAGCTTTGGCCAGCTGGCTCCATACAGCTGGCTCATTGCAGCGTTCTGCAAACTCATAGGCCCGGTCCAGGTTGCCAATATGCTCAATTAGCACCTACAAAGAGGGGAGGGGGGTTATGCTTCGGTCAACAAGGCCGTAGTCTAAGTGTTACAGTAGTAGTGACAGACCTGCACAGCAGAGGTGTTGACATCAAACTTCTTAAAGATGGCAAAAGCTTCCTCGAAGAGCTCATTGCTGATGGCGATGTTTGCAATATCTGGAGCATCATAGTTGTCCAACCTACTGATGTATTCCATTACACGTGTTCGGTCAGCTTTGATAGCTGTCAGGATCAACAGGTTCTGCAGATTTCTAAAGAAAAACAAACAAACAAAAAAAAAACAGCGTACTCAGCATTCTCAGCCTGTGTTTGTCTACACAATATTGCAATCACTTTGGAATAGCAGCCAGGTCAACACATTACTGTTAAACACCTGTGTTCACTGAATACAGAGTTGTCCAACACAATCTTTTCCAGAAGTTCAATGAGCTCATTTGGTAAGTCAGCAGTCATGAAAGCCTTGACAGTGACCGAAACCTCCTCTGGGTCCTGGGTTTCTGACAGCGCTGTCTGCACCACCTGACACCATACAGAGGGACAAAATCTTAGAGAAGCATCATAGGGCTGTTCTGAATAAGGTCTTCATTTGTATGAACCGTACCTGGTCGATGAGCTGTCGTCTGTAGGGGTTGCTTTCAAGAAGCACGCTGGCCCACAGCTCAGGATCTTTACGTCGGACTAGGTAGCGAGACAGGCTCTTGAAAAGGGAGTTCTCATTGCAAACCTGTAATGACAAGGTAAAAATTAGAAGTGTTTAACAGCTACAGAGAACAGATTGACAAATGACTGGAGAAGGTGGATCAAAACAGCAGGTGGAGGAACTGGTCAAAATTAATTCTCACATTGATAAGCTCCTGGTCACACTGTCCTCGCTCATAGGCCACACAGGCCAGATGAGGGTCTCTCTTCTCGCAGTACTTTCCCACCACACGGCTGTCATAGTAAGGGTTTTCCCGCAGGAAGCGTTCAGGGTTGTTATTGCTGTCAATGTAGATCTTTGCTAGGGCGTTGTGGGTAGCAGGTTCTTCGCAGCCTTCATGGATACGAGACTCCAGCCAGGGCAGCAGCAGCTTCAGTCTGAAAGAGAGCATTGATGTCAAGATGCTGCTGAGCTGCTCACACAACTTCTCAGCTAAGGTAAAGTTAAAATCATACTTTGAGTACTAAAAGTCCTGCACGTAGGGCTCCTTTTTTGTATGTTAGCTGGGTTGAATCTTTCTTTTTACAATGTGGCAATTTATTAAACAGGAAATTGACACTTTTTGACATTACAAACATAAAACCATAGCATTCAAAGAAGTTATCCATAGAAAGTTGATAAAGAATATCAATCAAACTGGGTACATAAGTTACATAGATGACATAGATGATTCTTCTCTGCATACTATATATATTTATTGTTGAATTTCACTGTAAGGCATGCAATAACATGCACAGAGGAAGATAGTACCTGTTTCTCTTTTCCACCTCAGCAACCAGCTCATCAGTGGAGAACTGTCCCCTGACAACTAAGATCAGGCTCTTGATGACATCTTCAGAGCAGTCCACATCTAAGAGACCACCAACAACAACAGGCAGACGGCTAGGATTCACCTAAAACAAAAAAGGTATAATTATTTGTAGTCTGTAAAAAAAAAAAAAAAAAAAAAAAAACACAGCGCCTCCCCAACCCGCCCCTTTCCCACCCCCAC
>JBAMYA010000006.1:11455977-11473305 GCA_037176975.1 Arrhamphus sclerolepis | reverse complement strand
TATATATGCGTGTGTGTGTGTGTGTGTGTATATACATATATATATATATATATATATATATATATATATGTATCCACACACACATATGTGTGTGTGTACATACACATATACTCACATATATATGTTTGACTTTCAACAAGTGTGACAATGAATAAGCAAAAGTTATGTATCATGAGCTAAGATTTAGTGTATTTACTAAAAGATAGCAAGAACTGACAAGTACCTGTATTTAAATAAATGCCGCTGTGCCTTTACCTTGAGGAAGTTCTTGACACGCTCAGGATCATAGCAGTTGCTCTCTCGGCAGATTCTCTCAACCTCTTTGATTTGGCCGGTCTTGCAAGCAGCCTGAATATACTTGAAGTGCACTTCAGGATCCTGACTGAAGTTTACAATAGAGCCCAGAAAGTAAAACAAACCTGAGAGAAACAAAGAAAGGTCAAAGACAGATACATCAATCTTCAAACAAAGCCAGTGTTTCTATAGCACTCACAATCTAATAAGAGCATTATGGATCCAACAATACAACTCGAAAAGATAAAGATTTTTTTTTGGCTCTAGTGGCCTTTATTAACAGCCAGGAGAGACAGGAAGGTAGGACAGAGAGAACGGGGGAGACACACAGCAAAGGGTTGTGAGGCGGGAGTTGAACTTCCGACTGCTGCACAAGGACTGAGCCTCTGTACATGGGCCGCCTGCTTTAACTGCTAGGCTATGCAGCGGCCCAACATATGTCAGCATTTTTACTGATTTATTTATAGGATGCCATTATAAAGTCTAGGTTCTCACCTTCAAAGCTCTTGAAGGACTCAAAGAGTTCAGTGAGAGCCTGTGTGGTGAGCTGTTCATGGTACTTGGAGGCCACTTGGACACAGATCTGCAGGTTCTGGCGGATGTTGGCTGAGAGCATGGCCCTGAGACACTCCAGCGAATCTTCTACTGAGAGGGAGCCGAAAAAGTTCACCAGCCACTGGAGGTGGGGGAGAAGATGTTTTATTTGTAGACTGTTCATTTTCAAGTCCTCAGCGTATTTAACATGTTATTCATACCACTTAAGCTAGTGTGGCCTACCTCTGGGTTAAGCAAGTGTGTGTGCACCACAGCGCGCTTGATGTCATACAGGTCTGTGTAGTGCTCCAGCGCCCTTTGTAGGAGGCCAGCCTTCTCACAGAGCTGGGCAATGTGAGCGCGATCATAGTTTGTGAACATTTGGTTACCCAGAATAGCATCAGCAACCTACATTCCAGAAGAAAAAGTTTAGAAAAGGATACGAAAAAAAAGTTGCCACAGCTGAAGAAACTGAATTCCCTATTCCAAAGCATGTGCACGTTGGCCTACCTGGGGGGCATGCATGAGGTTCATCTCCAACAGTCGAGTCTGGAGTGGCCCTTCTGAGGGTCTGTTGTTCTTTAGAGCATCAAGGAGGAAAGAGGTGCACTGCTGGATCAGGTTGTATTCCATAAATACATCCACAATCTGGGGAGACAGACAAAAGTGAAAAATTCTAACTCTTGACATACTGAGAGGCTATATTTATTCAACTGTTGAATCTGAAAGATTATTCTACGACTTCATATGAAATTGGTTACTAATATGATGTGGCCATCTTTCAACAAAGAAAAACAAACCAAAAATAGGGAGCAAACACCTGTGTAACATGGCTTAATAAAAAATGGTTCTGAATTATATCCATCCATCCATCAACTTCCGCTTATCCACTTTTTGGGTCGTGGGGGCGGCATCCTAAGCAGAGAGGCCCAGATTTCCCAACCACCTCTTCCAGCCCATCCACAGAGGCATTCCCAGGCCAGCTCTCCAACATGTCCTGGGTCTGCCCCAAGCTTCCTTCAGGTAGGACATGCCCAGAACACCACTCTCAAGGGAGGCATTACCAGATGTCCGAAAGCCATCAACTGGCTCCTGAGGGTAGTAAGAAAGATCAACAACTAGACAGAGAGCCTAGCCTTTGGGCTCAGCTCTCTCTTCAGCTCTCTCTTCACAACAGACTGGTACAGAGTTCAGATCAGTGCAGACGCTGCACTGATCCACCTGTCGATCTTCTAAATTCTTCCCTCAGTCGAGACCCCGAGATACTTAAACTCCTCCACTTGAGGGAGAACCTCACTCAACCCAACCCGAAGAGGATTGGGTTGAGTGAATGTGACAGTCCTGTATGAGTCCACACAAAAACATTCTGCACCACACTATCAGCCGATTTGGTTTTGGTCTCATCTGACCAAAGAATGCACTTGTCACAACCAATATCCCGGTGAAATCCATTAAAGGACAGCAAGCCATCTGCAAAATAATGCTGTTCCTCTTCATACTGCACGAACACTGCTCAGACTACTTAACTACACGCGAAAATAAATAAATAAATAAAATAAAAAATCTGAACCTCTGAAGTAAAACCTACAACAAAAAAAGAAAAAAAAAAAAACAAAAAAAAAAACACAACCTATATAGCAGAAGTAAAGGTAGGATAATCGAGAACATTTTTTTCCAATCTTGACAGAATGTGAAGGAAGAAGTTGCTTTTTACTTTTAATCCACAACAGCTAAGGTTTACAGCCTGTTAGATGACTCACCTCCTTCGTCATACACTTAGGGTTAACTAATCAATTGCAAACAATCCCGTTTATCTTCATTAGAAAAATCTAGGTTGGCCTAAATGTTAAACTCACTAATTTCATTCAATGAGATGAAAGAGCAGGTAAGCTCCTTTTTGTATTTTGGAGCCATTTCATAACCAACATGTGAGCTGATAGATTTCAAGAGATTTCTCTTGTGTTCTTCTGACCTGTGTAATGTCAGCCAGTGGCTCTTCATCCTGGACCAACATCTGTGCAAACTGCAGACCTTGTTCTGGGTTTATCCGCATCACATTCCTGAGGAGGAAGATCCAGTCTGGAGTGTAGCCCACCTGGAACCGAAAAAACAAATACAAAACAAAACTAAATTAAATTATTCCAGTTTTAAGGAAATTCTAATATCACAACTTAAGTACAAAACATCAATACTACTGTGCTATGATATTCATAGAAACTTGTGAGGAAATCTGATGTCATACCTTCTTGGCATACAGAACAATCTTGGGGAACTGACCAGTCTCTGCAAAGCACTGAATGACCTTGTTAGGGACGTTGGCCCTCAGATAGACACTGAGAGCCAAGGTGGGATCCACCGCCTTTACCAGGTCACCTAGTTCCTCCGAACACTCCAACTAATATGAAGGACCATTAAAAAAAGCAATTAGAACATTTTTCAAGACAATTTCAATAGAAAATTTAGGGTTTTTCTTTTTTGTACATTTTCTATGAGCAATTACACAATTCTCATACGCATTGATGGTTCAAGTAATGATAAATGTTTGGATACATGAATGCGTTTTATCCCAATTTATAACTATCGTCTGTACTGCTGAGGCATTCAATTTACACCCACAGCTTTAAGGGAAGTCCACACATTCTTGGCATATCAACTGGTCTCACGTAATCCACAAAAATAGCAAGTCAAGTAAACAAGCAGGCAGCTCAGGAAGTCCATCTTTGTGCAACTGGAGGCTAAAATAAACACTTCAATACCTTGTCCTCCTTCAGCCACTTCTCGAGAAGCTGCTTTCGTCCCTGCTGGAGAACAGGTCTGCAGAGCTCCAGGGACTCAAACTTGTTTAGCTGGCCCTGGTCCAACAGGATACCAAAGTACTGCAGCAAGGGGGAGGTCTGGCCTGGCTGAGTGGGAACGCTCTGAAAGCGACGAATTGTGTCTGGTGTGCGCAGGATACCCTGAGAAGTGAATTAAACAGATTAAATGCAATATAGGTCAAGATAAGCGTATCAAATCGACATTACCATTAACCCAACCAGGGATACAGAAAATTAAACAGAATTGTGTAAAGCTCCCACAGAATGTGGAACAGCCGTGGAACAGAAGCACCGCGCTGTCCTCTGTGAATTGTGGCCACAAGAGTAGTTGCACCAAAAGCACCCTGCAGTGACCTAGAAGCATCTGAAAAGCTACTGCCCGCTCTGCTCCGCCACAGATGCACTTAACTGCTGTTACCGCTGGACCATGTATAAGAAGAGGGCCAATTTATAAGTCAAAACGCAAGTTTAATTTGAAACCACTCATCATGATTTAAGCGAGCTGACTGTCACATGAAGACAAAACCTTCAAGTAAACACTTAATCTCTCACAAATCCAGCCTAGCAGCCAACATTTTGCCAGCTCTCCACTCTGAATCTTGGGCCACCTGGAGCACGACGCTTTCCACGTTCTGTGGGGCTTGGTGTTGAGCTCCTTTCTAAAAGAAAGAGTACCTTTGGTGCATTAGCAGCAACTTTGGCAGCTTCAGAGTAGTTTCCAGCACCAAACAGGTTGTTGAACTTGCGTGCAAAGAGCTCTTCAGCACCTGCAAGGTTGTTGCGGACAGCTAATCGGAGAGCAAGATCTGGATTCTGGAGCACATTGGTGATGTATGGAATGATGTTCTCCTCTTCCACACATACAGATAGCACCTGTTTAAACACAGAGAATGTAACGTGTCAGTACACCAGAGACAAAATGAAGGATGACAGAGTCTTTGGAAAAACAAAGTACAACCTGTTTCAATTCCAAGTATAGCCTTGTAACTTCCATCGTGATTTAGATGGTCAATAGCCACCAGGTGTAGTTTCCCAAATGCACATGCTTAAATCCATCATAAGTGAGTGTGAGGGTATCTATAAAAATTCTGTTTGTATAAAAGCTTGTTGGCCTGGAACATTCAAGCATGTGTTACAATAATGTCAAAGAGAAAAAAAAAAATATGATCAATGATCTAGGAGAACCTACTGTTTTTGTTAATCACTGAACTCTGAAACAGACTACCTGTAGAAAAACATTAAAGACTGTTGATGTGAAATACTGTGTGGCACCTTAGGAGGGCAGTATTTAAACTAGCTACAATTTGTGAAAATGCTATCCTTCCAAGTCAATTTGTTGCTTGTCAGTAAGGAACAGAGGTGTTATTTTCACCATGAGGTATTTCAAAATTCCTCTCATGTGCCTCAAGCATACATGAACCACAAATGAAAATAAACTCCAATGCATTCTCTCAATTAAACACCAAAAATGTGATTGACAACTTAGATAATCACAATGGAAAATGTAAAAAAAAAACAAAAAAAACAAACAAAACAAAAAAAAGACTCAAGTTCTTTTTCAGCCAGCTTTGAAATAGAACTGTGGGCAGCAGCATTAACCTTCACTGAACGCTGTCTGGCATTGAGATATGGAAAGGGAATACAAATGTTTTCTCAGTGGGTCAGTGTTACACAGGGCTTTTTGAAGTGTTTTAGCAAAAAGGGGAGAAAAAAAGAAAGAAAGAAAAAAGTACATCGGGCAGGGAAAGGAGGGGGGCTAAAAGAGAAAGACGGCCAGTGTTGGCCCCTCTACAAACAAGCCCAGCTGGTCAGTGCCCTGCTTTTGTGTGTGCTGGGTTCCCTTACTCAATATAATGTGGCAAGACTAATTGGAGTTAGTTTAAATATATACATGGAGAAAAGATAATGAGAAAAAATATTCTTAATTGAGGTAACAGACTTTATGAAGGATATACAGTATAAAGTCTGGTTGGGGCCAACAAGACTAGATTCTAGCCTGGCCTTAGATTTTCTGTCTAAAAAGCCAATTAAAGATATCATCTCAGCCTTTGAGTGACAGCCCTATCACGTTCAGAAAAAGTGCTCAAAGTGTTCAAAAGTCTTATGGAAAGAAACAGCAAACCTGACCGAACAACTCAAGACTCCACCAAGCATCAAATGACACACGAGCTGCAGTATCAAGTGATTCATTAAGCCAGATAAACATACACAAAACAATCAGTAAAACTTCTCACTGGTGACTCCTATACCAATAACAGGGAAAATAAGGAGACCAAGTGAAAGAGAAGACCTGCACAAGGTCTGGACAAGAAAAAAAATGTCTTCAGAATCTTTGCATTGCCTTAGTTCAGTGTCATACTTTTTGATCATTGTCTGTAGCTTAAAATAAACATTACTGTGCTTTAATAATACTAGTGGAAATAAAATACCCTAGAATTTTTTTATATTTGTTACCACTTCAATAATAACAAAAGTTCATCTCTGCTCCAGCTGGCCCAACAAAAATATCTGACAGTAATTATATTAAGATTATTTGTGAGTTACCAGTCATCTGGTCACTGACGAGTCTTAAACAAATGTATGTAGCTTTGCATTATTACATTAATCTGTTTTAGATTACTACTTTTGCTGGTAATTAGCCCACTTAATGGACATCACAGAGGAGCCTGGTCAGTAGCCTATTATCTCTCAGATCACTCTGCGTACACGTACGTGCATGTGATGTTTTACCCACACACACATGCGCACACACACACACTTGACTGCCCCAGCATACAGTGAGATCCGTCACAGCTCAGCTCAGTTTTCCTCTCTTCACTCTATTATTCATGCACCGTGTGGCCTAGCTGGAACATTATTCATCAACTGGATGTATCAGTTCTCTGCTCTGGTTCAACTTTAGAAAAACAAGAAGACACTACGCACTCCACTCTCTGGCTAAAACAGTAGTCTTTGGATTATTTATAATGTTTTCTGGCAGTGTGTGAGATGCCAGTTGAAAGCAGAAAAACATGGAAATGCTACCATAGACTTATATTTGATGTTATGGTTGTTAATATTCAGTAACATCCTTCAGATGCTGGAGAAATGACTGATGTAACAAGGGGCATTAATTTAAGTGATTAGATGAAGGATTATTGATAGAAGTTATGAATATCTGCTATCATTAACAAAGGTTTACTATAATAATAAATAGTTGTGCTCATGATTCATGCAATTTCCACGAGGAGCAGCACTGGGAGGCTTTCTTACCTGTCCCTTCCTGTTGACCCCAATAATGCCTGAGGTTGCCTCATGTGGAGCGGTAACAAAGATGGTCTCTCCACTGATGCGGTTCATGTAGATGCAGGTTCCTGTCTCCAAGTCATACAGATGGATGTAGCCATATTTGGTAATGAGGAAAACCACATTGTGTTTGGAGCTTATCTGTAAAAAGAAACTGGTGTTCTTACTGATTCATAGAGGGAAAAAAAGACACTTTCCACTTCTTTTGTGGATTAACACTGATTCATGGTTAAGTTGGTGACAACTGCAGTGAGAGAAAAGATGCTTTTTCTAGTGACAATGTTATTTACATGCACATTGACAATGACAGGCAGGTAACTCATTCTTATTTTAAATGGTCATTGCTGTCTGCTCAATTAAACAAAGATACCTGCATGGCCACAGGAAAGTCGTTCTGGGCTTCTGGAGGAAAAAAGACATCCACTGCTTTCTTTGGAAACGGCTGGTTACCAGTTGCTGGGGTCCCGACTTCAATGATGTGCAACTGTGTCAAAGAAAGAAAACTTATGAGAAAGTCATATTGTGGTTTTCTGAGAATGCAAATGATATCAAGTCTGTTATGTCATTGCTTAAATGTTATTAATCAGTCACCTTCCCTCCAGCCTGGCCTCTGACAGCAAAACAGAACAAAGTTGACTCTTCAGCATTTCCTTCCAACTTAAACTGAGCAAAGCCAGCAGCATGGCCTTCAATGGGCTGAGAAACCTTCCGTTCAACAGAGTACAGCTGCATGGCTCCCACCACTCGATTTTGCTGTGGGAAAGAAAAAAAAACCCATAACATGTACATAAAGTAGACTTTAGATAACCAAAAATACTATACATTAATGGAAAACATGCATCTAAGCATATGGTGACTAACAAATGTGAGCCAGTTGTCTATGTAATATAACATGAAACATAGGTGTGTTTTGAACAGTAAATCCCTGACCTAAGCGTGTTCTTTGTTAATTTGGAAGGTGCGGAGTAAAATTACCTGAGCTGAGATGCCAATGAGCAGGAGCCATTTCTGCTTGGCATCAGTACGGTAGTTGATGATTTGACAGCCAGCCAGGCTGGAGTGGCGGTCAAACACTTTGACAGGCTGCGAGTCACCCTCCATGCTCCAGTGGTAAACAGCATTGTCAGTCACAAGCGCAACTGTGTTTAGGGAGATCCACTTCCAAAAGGTAACATCGTCTGTCATGGTGTGTGCCTTCATCTTGCTTTTCATCTCAATGTTAAAGATCTGAAGGGTTTTGGCCGCTAAAAAGGAGAGAGTGAGGGACAGAAGGCATCCCAAAAGAAAATGTTAGTTTTTGTAACAAGTTTTTGCAAAAACTTTACGTTCACAGATGAAAAAACAGAATCATTGGAGACAGGAGATTTAAACTAAAATCTCATGGGCATTTTGAAAAAATGCCAAGATTGACAGACAGGACATGCTGAAAACATGCTGGAATTGAAAATTGTCTTAAGTGAATCGAAAGTAGCAGAAAGAGCAAGTAAAAATAATTTCAGCCTCCAGTGAGGCTAAATAAGGTGCAATTGCATTTGTTTTGTGCTAAGTAAATGAATGTTCTTGTTGCTATATTGGTTCATCATGTGGCAGACAAAAGCACATATTTTCAGCTAAATCAATACAATAGAAAAAAATTAAAAGATTAATAAGTTATGATAGTAAAAGCAAAAACATTTTACAGTGTGCTCCTTGGGATCTTCAAGCATATTATGTGGAATAGATGCATACCTCTTGACTTGTCACAAAAAAGCCCTAAATTTAATCGAACTGGCAACAACTCTGTTAATATTTTGAAGAAACCAACTCTGGACATTATCTTCTAGAAAGGTCAAAGGCAAAACCCATCCGATGAGCAGTTATAAAGAAAAAAACAAAAAAACAAAGGCACAGCTTGGAGGAGGAAAAAAAAAGGCACATATCTGCATCAAAAAAATAACAGCAGAATAGAAAGGTTAAGCAAATGTAGGAAGTCTATTAAGGACAAGGGGTACATACTGGGCACTTTGAGGCTAACTTTGTGTTTTGATGTTTGGATACCCATATGGACACTCTAAAGATCGTTTTTAAAAAAAATGAAAGGTTGACTCACCTGCATTTACTGTTTATTAGTTGGGGCGAATTTAGTGAGCTAAAGCTTTATTAAGAAGCAGTGTTACTTCTTTGACTGATCATTATAAAATGAAAAATGTGTTAGCAACCATCAAGATTATTTCTGCCAACACTAAGCCATGGGATCAAAGTATAGTAAGCAGGGTGGCAAAAGTCGATGACATGAAGCAACAGCAGCCAAATTTTACAGAGCAAGCATTAGGAATTTTAACAAAACCATAATTAATAGTCGAAGGTTTGCATGCACACTATGTCTATCCCTTAGACGTGGTTTCATAAACATGTTAAGGCTCATACAGTGTCACGTAGCAAGGAATCACACAAGTAAAAGGAAGACAGTAGGCGGAAAAAGGGTCTACGCTGACACTACAAGTGGGAGACAAAAGTACTACATGTTCTACAAAGTGCTACAAGTCAATATAGTCATAAGCCATCATACGTGTATAATAGGGCTGGGCAATGAATCAATATTAACTATTAAGTTGAATTTAACATTTTTGGCAATTTAGAAAAAAATAAACTATAACTGATTTTCACTTAATTTTGCATGATTATGGTATGGCATCCATGGTTCCATAATGCCTTCGGGAAGTTATGGAGTTCTTAGAAAAGCAGACAAAGCCAGAGAATGTAGCAGTGTGCAATTAAAAGTGACTAGTGTTCTCAAAATAATATTCACAAAACAGGTATAGTTTCTTCAGTTGCTTGGAAGTTAATCGTGTTGCAACGTCCAACGTCCACTGTCAAGTTTGTCTATAGTTGTCTACAGTCTGTGGCAGCTGAGATGTAAAGTGGTGAGTGTATGTGTGTGTTTCTTTCCTCCTGAGAAAATTCAATTAAAGTACAAAATCAGGTGTGATGTTTGGGGGAAAAAAATAAAAGAAAAGAAGAATAAATAAAAATATATAAATGAATAAATAAATAAATCTGAGTTTAAATTTAAGGCCAAGCCCTAGTATATAATGTAAGGTTTAGAGAGTCAGTTTCATATGTATATTGTTGTATCTGTCAAAATGTTTTACCCAGTATTTTCATGAACAACAATGAAACCCCCTTAAAGGGGGGGGTCAGAGGAAGCATAATATGACTTCAAAAAATATGATTTTCCACCGCTCCAAAACCCACCATCACCACCAAAAAAAAGAAAAAAGAAAAAAAAGAAACAACTTAACAAGCTTTTGGACTTATGTAATATTTGTAGACAGATGGACACACAAGCGCACAAGGCTAATGGCTCCTCATATTCACTGAGCAGCAAATGCTTTTCCATTCTTAATAGCTATCAAAAATAGAGTTACTTTTATGGATTTTACAGTCTGGTAATTTTTACGGTGTTTGTCCTCAACTGATATTTATAAAAGCAGGATATCCCATGAGGATCCTGCAAATGCTTCCCCTCAGGTGCCATCAGAGGACATTCGATTTACCAAACAGATTTTAAATCTTCACATTTACTCCATGCTCCCTGACAACTAACACTAACCTTCAGATTTTAACAAAGAACCACAAATTTGTCAACAGTGACAAAATGTTAAATTTTAGGCAAAGCTGAATGACACGTGTGAAAACAGGTTTGGGTAATTATAACGTCACAAACATGAATTTCAAATGGAAACAGAGGAAATGTGAATTAAAATGAAATTATTTTTACCCATAATATTACCACATTGACAAATTCTAAATCATTTGAAAACATAATAAAATGATGGAATGCCAGCAAGCTATAAGACAGTGAAAGCTAAATCCTGTTTATGAGGAATTAGAACTTGTTTTTCCTTTTTTGTGTGAATGTTATGGAAAAAAAGGTTTTACACCATAATCAAAATGAAAAATGGGTATTAAAATAGTTTGCTATGAAATATTTAGGATATTACTCTTTAAGTAAATGATTAATCAGTTACATTTGCTCATAAAACAGGATTTTCCTTCCACAATAATGTATTTAAAGTTGAACTCACCGTCTGCAAACATAAGAAAGCAGTAAAGAAAAAATAAAGAACAAAGAAAAGACAAAAACAACACAAAAGTCAAAGCAATCATGGATGCTGGACAAAATGATTAATAATTATGCTATTCTGAGTATATATGAATAGCATAGATACCATAAAAACAGCAGAAAACTAAACAGTTGAATGTATGTGGACATGAAAAAAAAATTAAGTATTACGAAACTGTCAGAACTGAATGTTGCAAGCCCCTTTTAGGTAGCATGTTATATATAAAAAACAAAACAAAACATGTCTTAAATCAGGACAGTACATCTTTCATTGTGCCATTTCACTACACAAATTTATAAAAAGTTGGCATTTTATTGCCAACACACAACAATACCTTTGAGTGCAATGACTTTGCTGGCAGGATTCATGATGGCGCTGTCCGCTGAGATGGGCCTGCGGATAGGTGTATTGGGGTCGGCCAAGTCGATGATCACCACCTGAGTCTGCTCACCCACTTTCTCCCGGACACAGATGAACTTGTCAGACTCCATGGTTAGGGTGCTGAAGCCTATGTTGGCTGGATTTATTCCTAAGTTTTGGAGCTACGATAGCAAGGGGGGGAGAGGGGTGGGGGGGCAGCAGACATGTCAGAGTTAATTCCAACAAACATAAATGGGCAGCAAAAGGTTTGTTGAGATCGCAATCGACCTGACATCATGCGCTTCCATCACGACTTCAAAGTATTTTATTTGCTCGTGACTCATATAAGGCCTTTGAATACGCTACAAAATTATAAAGGATAGACCAAAATAAAATGCAGTGAAGAAAGAAAGATGCACAAAAAAAACCCTGAAAAAAAAAAAGAGAAGAAAATTGAGGCCGATTTCTAAAAGAAAAGGCTGTTCAACATCAACAGGTTGCTGATTAGCTTAAAATGGAACCGGAGCTCTTAAGACACATAGAGCTGTTAGGTAGTCACAACAGGTCAGGAGATGGGCTGTGTAGAAGGCTAATCCAGAGCCCACTACTAAAAGAGGAGGGAGAAAAGAAAGGAGAAAAAGAAAACAAAACACACAAATAGAGCTCCAGATCCCACGTGACCTGTTTTGTTCACAGGTCCATTGTGGCAGGAAAGAGAACAGCTCGTGCAAGTCAAAAGTCACAGCATAATTATGGATTTCGAGGCGTCCGAGTTTACTTCGCATTTCAACCCAAAGGATATTGAAAACTATGTTGATAAAATAGAAAGACTCAATATTATTGACTGATACAACGCTCCAAGAGTACTTTTTGAAAGCATTGAAACTGCAACGGAGCTGCCAGACCTTCAATATCCCGACAAAACAAACAAAAGCGCTAAAGAAAGGCACAACAAGTGTAGGCTAACGTAATCAGCACGTTAATTTGAAACAAATATTACAGTAGATTTTCGCCAGATAAACGAGACTGTCTCTTTACTGTGTAAATGAAAATGTTTAGGCTCCACCTCATCATTTTATTCTATCCACGAGGTGGCCCCTAAACATTTTCATTGATTCAGGTTAGTCACTCACAAAGACTAAATGACCCTCAGCTGAAGGCATGGGTAGGGGTCAGAAAGGATGGTGTTGTGCTTGGAGTCCACTACAACTGCACAGCTGGATTCATTGAGAGCTGCTCATGTGTCAGCTGTCTTGTTCAGGGTAATACAGCAGCATAATGACAAGGAGGGGGAGATATCTGCGACATCAAAAAAGTGCAAGCGGGCCAGACCCAGTGAACAATTAATGAAAAGAGTGGACTATCCAATAAAAAGCTCTCTCTGTTCCCCTTTTTCTAATATTCTGGCATCCTGGTGCAGAACTGCTATCAGTCACTGTTATTACTGTTTCCCTGCACAGAAACGGCCCCTTCAGCTTTACAGCCAATATGGTGTTGTTATATTCTACAATCTTGCATGCTGGGAATTCTGATGTCAAGGTCCGGAGCTCTATACCACATTACAGAACAGCATACCCTCACTGCAGTCTGACTGGGAAAAAAATATATATATTGATTTGCAAAATGTGCTTCTGCTTATGGGAAGTTTGCCAAAACTATAAAAAGCAACATCTAAGCATTAAGACAAGTTCTAATCGTAACCTGTGCTTTTCCATGTCACCACCTTAAAATCACAAGCCAGGGTAAATAGCCAGTTTGCAGCACATTATTTTAGCTAGTTATGCAGAACAGACTACTGACTTACAAAAGAAAGGTTAAAAGCTGAAAGAAAGTGCAAATCGTGGCTCTGACAAGAGTGCCGAAAGAGTTCAAATTTAAACTATGCGTGCACCACAATCATGATTTAACCTGAACAGAATAGATGAGAAATTCAGTCATTATAAAATTACCATTTTCTTCCAGGGAACTAACAGCTAATGGCAATTGCATCATAATATAAATTTCAAGGAAATGAAACTACCAAAGATACTTCTCATAGGTCAGGTTTTGCTGTTGCAACTTCCTCTACTTCTGCAAAGCATTAGTAAAAGGTAGCACAGTTGTACAACTTCTTTATAATAACTTTCATCATCCTGTAGCTCTGTAACTAAATGGCCTAAATATAGAGTCTGCAAATGTAGTACCTGTATTTCACCATACATTTCTTCACAAACAGATTCTGGCTGGTGGTTGAGGTGAAATAAGCAATATTATAACTTATATTCTTGTTAAAGTAACACATGCCACAAAGAGACAAACAATTAATTCATAAATCTGACTGCCTTAGACCACATAAGGTGGAAGTCAAATATTGTGTAAACCCAAAATGACTCACAAGTAAAGCTGGAGGAAAACTGTCTCAGCTGAAAACTCAATTGTCTCAATTGGGACAACTAGCCAAGGCTCCGCCATTTCTTTCTCTTCATCACTTTGAGATATTAATCTGTGACTTTATCATGTCGCATTTACAGTACCGCAAGGCATTCTATGTTGGGGTTAACCTAAAGTCACTTGCACATCTGCAGTTGGTTCAAAATGTGGTTGCTCAGCTTTTAATTGTTGCCAAAAAACAAGAGCACATTACATAAATTTTAGAAACACCTTATTGGCTACCAGTTCATTTTCGCGTTTTAAAACTCTTATTTTCTTTAAATGTCTTCATGGTCTCACTCCAGAATCTTCCCTAGCCATACACTCCTACATGCTCACTCAGGTTGGCAGATCAGTCATTTTTGGTCATTCCTAACACAAAGAGTAAGTTTAAAGGTCAATGCGCTTTTTCAGTTGCTACCCCAAAATTACGGATTGAGTCACCTTCGTCAGACCAACGCACTGTTTTAAATCCTCTCAACACATTTCTTTTCTCTTTGGTTTTTAACGCAATTTCAGTTTGATTTTGTTTTCTTGTTTTTACCATTTTATTTTATGTTTTATATTAGTTCTATGTGTTTATAATTCTGTTGTGCTTTACAAACATGTCCCCACATTTGTGTTAAGCACTTTGGCTAACCCTGTTGTTTTTAAAATTCTGCATAAATGAAGCTGACTGATTTCAAAATAAATTTTTGGGAACATTTTTTTCTGTGTACATTTCTTAATTTTTCCAATTGCTTCTTGTTAGTAGCATTCCTACCAGTCTACAAAAGTGGGGCTCTACTGTTAAGAGACGTTCAAACCTTAATGCTAATCAGCAAACAAACCACAGTTCCAAGAAACGCTTAACGAAATGGTAATACCTTTTTATCAATGACAGTACACAGCCTCTACACGCCCTTGTCCCACCCACATTCTTTCAGTCCCTCTCTGTCACACTTCTATGAATTACTTTACTACCAACTACAAGGAGAAGAACTCAAAATTAATTGCAAACTTTCATTTACTGTGGAAGGTGACATTAAATAATTTATGTAATGTCAGCTTTTAGTTGTCGTTGAGAAATATAGTTTTTCCCCATTTTTTAAAAACACTAGACAAAAGGAAACCGCCCACAGAAAATGTATAAGGTTTTACATACAAAGATTTGTGGATACTATGAAAGCAGTCATCTTTCTTGACACAGACATGTTCAATATGACTTCAAAAGAAGAGGACAATCTGAAATTTTATACAATTATCTTATGCTTCTACAATAAAACTCTGTTTAATGTGGGTAAATCAGTCTGAGATACGTCTTTATATTAAGTACAAAAGGAGGGGTTTCCTGACCTTTGTCATTGCAAAATACCTCTGTACATATTTGTGTGTTCTCTGTCACTGACCCTATTCTAGGAGCTCTTTCATTTACAAAGAAAAGCATTCGTAAAACAGGAAACACCAACATGACCTAATCACAGTAAAAATGTTAACTCTGTGCCTCAGAATTAAGAATAAAAAACTGCCGTTATGCTTGCACCAGTGGAAAACTGTCAAGTTTGCTCTGATAGGCAGAATTACTAGTGAAACTATAGTAAACTTCTACTGTGGGCCGAAACATCTGTGCCATCAACACAGGAATTTGTGTGGAAGCAGGTCAAACCTGTGGAGCCACAACCAATGTGGAAAATCATCTTCTCAATCAGTCTAGCCTGTTTTAGCCTTAGCTTTTAGCATGTTTGATAAAACCTCTCGGTGCATTCACAGTTAAAGAAACATCAGATATTCAAGGCAAAATTGATGGTCATATTAATCCTGTGAATATTTTCAGAAGTCCCAATAAGGAAAATTGCACAATGCTTTGAGAATGGCTAAATCATGCATTATAAAATTTGTAAGTGAAGACGATAAGAGTCAAAAATTTGTATGAGCATGAGAACACTGATGCTGCTAATATTACAGTTCAGCTTTCCAATGACACAGCAGCAACAAGGCCCAATAACAAAGTGATTTACATCCAGATGTTTCAATATACTTTCTTAAAAAGGCTATGGCCTGCACTGCACGAGGCATAAATCAGTTACTTTAATGTGCACAATTCAGGCAAGCTACAACTTTAGATCCTTTAGGCCTTTTGTTTCTTTTCTTTGTCTCACTATACAGACAAGAAGGGAATAAATTTACAGATAACTTTTACAGCTGACCTGTCACGCCACAAACCAAACAAAAACAGGCAACCCGACAGATCTCTGTATACTTCACCCCTACCCCCTGTTTTTTTTGCTCTGAAACATATGCCTTCAGCTCAACAGAAGACTGGAATTACCAGAGCCACTTAAGCTAGCATGTTGCAGTCAGGGAACATTCTTTTCAGATAAAGTGGTCAGGAGTCTGCAACAATGCTGAAAATAAGATAATTTCCCAAATCTACTGACTCTCACTTTACGCCTGTCCACTGAAACACGGCATACTGTAGCATAGACAATATTTAGGGATGTCTTGAAAAAAACAAAAAACACATTACATGGACAATGTAATTGTCTCATTATATTTCTATGCAAATATTATCAGTGTGTAAATAATAAAAATCTCCAAAAGTGCAAATCATGAAACTGGCTTAAATTCTATCACTCAGTGGGAATGCTTGTATATTTTTGTACCACGTTATATATTTTTGTACCTCTCTGTCCTGTCTCCGCCCTCATGTCTTCCTTTACCCAGCTGGCTACCAGCAGGAGGGTCCCACCTATAATTGAGCCAAATCCTGTTCAAGATTTCTTCCCAAAAGGAAGTTTTTTTTTCTTGCCACTGTTAGGCTTTGCCATGTGCTTGGGTGTCATGATCTTGGTTTCTCAGAAGTGCCTAAAGACAACTTTGCTGCAAACATACAATATATAAATAAAATTGAATTGAACTGAATGATGTGATGTGACATCTTGGTCAGTCTCATAGCTTCTTCTTAATCAGTTGATAAAGAAAGCACATAAATGTGTTAAAACAACAGATGTTAGGAGTTTTTCCACTGTTATCACCTCATTTTTTGATTCTTTACATGTCTTTTTTCATATTAGCCTAACATGACTTTGCAACGCAAATTTTCAAAGTTTAACATATAAACGAAAGTTGTTATAATCACTAAGTCATACAGTTCAGAGGCCTCATTTATAATTCAATTCAATTTATTTATATAGCGCCTATTTACAACAAGTCATCTTTAGGCGCTTTAGAAACCCAGAGCATGACTCCCAAACACATGGCAACACCATCAGTGGCAAGAAAAAACTCCCCCTAGGGACGAAACCTTGGGCAGAACCTGCCGCTTAGGGAGACCCTCGTGCCAAAGGCCAGGTAGGGAAGAGATGAGAATTAGGACAGTGGGAATGAAGAACAGAGGAGATGTACTATATATGTACACACACACATATATATATATATTTAGATATATACATACACACAATATGTAATACAAGAATATATGATATAAAAATACACACAAAGTAATATGTAAAGGTATGTAATGAATATAAATATGTATATGTATT
>JBAMYA010000006.1:11420801-11455877 GCA_037176975.1 Arrhamphus sclerolepis | reverse complement strand
TCCATCCATCCACCCATTCATGCATCCACCCATCCATCCACCCATGTATTCATCCACCCATCCATCTATCCCCCCACACACACACACACACACACACACACACACACACACACACATCATCCCAGCACAGGTTGCAACTGTATAATACACAACAATGATCTGATTGCAGTTGCCTTACTAAAGGACAAGACATTAAATTCAATCATTTTACTCAGTGATGACCTTTAAAACACTTTTATACTGAATATATTGTTATGTAGAAGTTTACGGGTTTTATGAAATGGAATTTAAAGGGTGTTTTGTGGTGGAGTAGCAAGTCTGAAAAAAGATGACAGGCTCTGGCAGGTCCCCATGACTGTGAATAGTAGGAGGATGGTGTAGATGAGGGCATGGAAGTATGCTGTGTTCATTGGTCACTGTCCATGATAATTTACATTTTTTAATTTTATCATTTTTAATAACATTGACACAAATGGCTCATCTGGAAATTAATCTGTGAAACATCTTTGGTCATGTTTCATGTGTGCATATACCATGGCTAGATGAAATGTTTGTGTAAAAGAACATAGAATTGCAGGCATGCTCAATTGGGAAAAAAAATCCTTGTTTTTTAACGTTAAAGAAGGATGTAAAATAGGGTTTTGGTATCAAACAAAAAAATGAAGGGAAAACATTAGAGAAAAGCTTTCATAACATTAAACTGGACACCTTTCTGATTTCAGAACTCACTGAGAAAAGGCTTAATTGCTGCTGTCTTGTAAAATATCAGTTTTATTCACTAACCTGTAGTCTTTAAAGTAAAACAATGACTTCTCTGTTGTGAATGACTTTTTTAATGGAGTTATGTTTGCATTTTTACAAAAGCATTTCAAAGAAAATCTTTGTGTTTCAGGACGCTGTGAGGAACGGACTGGTGGCCACTGAAGTGCTGATGTGGTTCTACATTGGAGAGTGCATTGGCAAAGGAGGCTTGATTGGCTACGATGTCTGAGTTTTGGACGATCATAAAGTTATTTCCTTTTGAGCATTGTATGCTTAACTTCCTGTAAGAATCTTGGGAATCAATAAACAGATGTCTTGTATTGTCGTTGGCTTATTACCTTTGTGAAGAAATGCTTTTGGTTCCCTGCAGGTTGTTTTTTTTATTTTTATTGTCAATGCATACATTTTTTTTTAGAGAGCCAAGGAAAATGAAACCTTCCATCCAGCATTTTTCATAATACATTAATATTGTTAATATGCAGTTTCATAGTTCTTTTGTGGAGAGGATGCCTTTGTGTCTCACATGGGAAAGAAAGATGAGACTATGAATGAAATGGATGCAATTAACATTGCATCCAATGGTTTGCATACCTTTAAGATTAATTGCAACTGTTTTGTTAAAGAAAAGACAGTCTTCCGTTCCTTGTAGAGATTTATTTACTTCAAAAATACATAAAGTCCTTGAGTGGCGCTACCTTTTGGATCTGACTTTTGTTGACTACTCTGTACACTAAGAGCCATTCAATTTCAGCATTTCCAGAGAAAATACATGGAGCTACTTTTGGACATCTATTTACCATTTAAAAGTACAATTTGCCTCAGACCAATAATGTAATTTGATTTAATGTGAAAATGATCTTAGGTTTTTGAAATTTGCCCCTTGTCTTCATAATTTCTTGCAGTGACGTGCAGTCACTGTCATCATGGAAAGAATAAAATATGTAATGAACAAATAGATAGCTATATTGATCCAATGGTTTGAATTATAAACTAATTTTCCATTTAAGTTAAACAGTTTTGATTTTTTTTTTTTTTTTTTTTTTAAATGTTCAAAATATGGGGAAAAAGCTGAGCTGCACAAACTGCTCTGCCATTGAGTGGGAGCTAAAGTATGTATGTCGCCAATCAAATGTTGCAAACACTTTACGTGTGTGTGTGTGCGTGCGTGCGTGCGCTGGCAGCCTTACAATGGCAGTGAGAAGGCACAAAGTGAGGCAGGCAGTTCTCTGGCCGCATGGTAGGGGGCAGTCGTGAGCCAGAGATTCTTTTATTCTACTTGCAGCTGCAGAGTAAACAGCTAACAACAATCTTACAGTCTTACTGTCTCTTTTCCCCCCACCTCTGGCGTCGTATGGTTTCAGAATGGACGATTATATATCCAAGCTCAAAGAGTTTTCTAAACTGGACTTTCAGTCCAAGCAGGAGGTAATGATTAAAGGAAGACCGACTCCGGAGCTGAAAGGTTTGCTGCAGACTACAGGGCATAAGCTAACCCGCTCCTTTCAAACAGAGTGGTACATGCGGAAAGACTGGTTGTGCGGCTGTCCGCAGAGGAACCGCCTCTTCTGCTTCCCCTGCCTTCTCTTCTCAACCTGCGACACTGTCTGGACTCGGATGGGATACTGTGACATGAAGAATTTGCCCAGAAGCCTCAGCAAACACGAGCGGTCCACTGCTCACATTCAGAGCCAGATCGCTCTGAAAACTTTCGGGATCTCCATCGACCTGGCTGTGATTGAACAGCGGAGACTGAGCATCAGCGTCCACAATGCTACGGTAAAGGAGAACCGGGAGATTTTGAAAGATCTCATCGATGCCACGTGCTTCCTCGCCAAACAGCAGCTGGCGTTTGGTGGAAGTGATGAAAGTACATGCTCTGGTAACCGTGGCAACTATGTTGAGCTCATACATGCTTTTGCTAAAAAAGATGACAGGCGAGCCAGACACCTGGAGACATCCACCGTGTTTTCTGACTTGTCGGACGGAATGCAGAATGATCTAATCGAAGCGGTGAGTGATGTCATTATAAATGACATTAAAAGGGAGATCGGTGCAGCCCCATTTGTTGCTGTAGAACTAGACGAGACCACAGATGTCACAAACAAAGCTAAGATCTCTGTCATTTTGCGCTATGTGTCTCAGCCTGAAGCAGGCTGTGAGGTGAAGGAGGCGTTTTTGGGCTTCGATGACGTGACTACGGACAGACGCGCTCCTGCCATAGCTGAGTACGTCCTGGGAGTGCTGGAGAAACATCACTGTGTCGACAAACTTGTGGCTCAGACTTATGATGGGGCTGCTGTGATGGCATCAGAGCTTATGGGGGTGCAGGCTAAGATTAAAGAGAAGGTGCCCCAGGCCGTATTCACCCACTGTTACGCACACAACCTGAGCCTGGTGTTGTTGGACTCAGCAAAGTGCGTGCCCGAGTGCCGCGCGTTTTTCAAAACAGCAGAGGGTCTAGGGACATTTTTCAGAAAGTCCACAAAGCTAACCTACTTGCTGGATGAAGTTGTGAAGCGCCGTTTGCCCAGAGCAGCTCCTACCAGATGGAGCTCCAGCTCTAGGCTCCTGCAGACCATCAACACGCACCAGGATGACCTGCGCACGTTGTTCCACATCATTATGGAAAGTCCTGACAGCTGGGACAATGACACGCTGATGATGGCAGCAGGATACGATCGGTGGCTGTCAAAAACATCCACACGCTTTCTCCTCACGGCATATGAGAGCATTTTCAATAAAACTGACGCACTTTTCAGAGTGCTGCAAAACAGAGTGATGGACACGGAATACTGTCTTGCGCGCATCGGCGACACCGTTGCAGCTCTGGAGTTCATGAGGCTGGAGTTTGACATTTTCTATGACCGGTTTGAGCAGGAATGCAGCGCACTTGGCCTGACAGAGGATGAAAACAGACAGTCGGTCAGAGATGAACTGAGACAAGTGTTCTGTAACATTCTGGACAACATCAGTGATCAAATGAAGGCCAGGTTTGACCATTTCGACGAGCTAGCTTTCCTTGGTTTGGTGGATTGCGCAAAATTCAGTGAAATGTCACAACATTTTGATGAGTCTAAACTGCAGAGCCTTTCAAAATACGCCAAGTTTTTTGACTTTGTGAGACTGAAGGCGGATCTCATCGGACTGTACAGCTCACAAACGGTGAGGAAAGTATGTAAATCTCCCCGACAGCTTCTCAGCTTTTTGGCCCAGAAGGATCTCGTCCAGACTGTTCCTGAGGCAACAAAGTTACTCCAGCTGGTGCTCACCGTTCCTGCTATGACAGCGCCGGTGGAGCCGTCACCCTCAGCACTGAGAAGAATCAAGACCTACAGTCGGAACAGGACCGACCAAGGACGGCTTTCTGCCCTCGCTGTGATCTCTGTTGAGACGGAAAGACTTTCAAAGCTGAGAGAAGACAAGGAAGACTTCTATAAAAAAGTAACGGACATTTTTGCCCAGAAGGATCAGCGCATGGACTTCATTTATAAGTGAGGGCAAGACCACTCTGATGGTTCAGTTTCTGGAGTCAGCCAGCAGAGGGATCTCTTTGTTTAGGTTTCCTCTTATTCTCACATACAAGTCTTTACACATTAACTAAGCACCGCATTAAAGGAAAGGTTCAGTCCAGGCACTTTTGGAGCTTTTTACAACCTGCAGATGTTAGAAATGGTAAAAGACACTCAGCAAAGGGCAGACAATTTATTCATTAGTGTTCTTATAGTTCAGCCATGTAAAGTTTGTCTTTACCTGACATGTTTCAACGGAACATGTCAGGTAAAGACATCTGAACTGTAAGAACACTGATTAATACATTAATTTAATAAGAAGACATAATGAACTTAATACATCTATGCAGGGCAGACAGCTTGTTTATATCCTTGTAACTTCTAATTCAGTAAAGAGATTGGCCGAACAACAGAAAACTTCTTTATTTAGAATGACAAGTGAACACTTGTTACAAAACAAGTATTTTCTGTCTGTCCATGATGTGGGTAAACATAGAAAATTAAATAAGTGTTAGTTCGAGGGAGAAGGAGACATGGCAGTTGATATGACGTTTATCAAGTAACATAACATGACAATGGAGTACTTTGAATATTCTGAAACTGTAATAAGACCTTCAAAAGAAGCAACATGTCTTTAACTGTGTTAGCGTTATCTTTCAAATGAGAGAACATTTTTAAATAAAATTTTCAATAATATGGAGCAACATTGAAACATACACCACCAGGAAAGGACTTCATGATTACATTATACTGAACTCAAACAAAATACAGATTATTCATATTGTTCATGGACACAGAATTGCAAACAGCCTTTGATGGTGACATTATATATGTTGTAACATTACCAGGTAGATCTCATTGGCTCCGTTATTAATATTGTGTTTGTGTGATTATACAGTAATCAATAATATCTTAGAAAATTATGACTAAAATGTGATTTGACAACATAATACAGAGTGTGATGTGTAGAGTTCAAAAAAGAAGCATACATGGAACACTTTTCTTCAAAAACAAGCAGTAAAACACCATCAAAAATGTTTTGGATGGGTTATTAATTGTTGCAAAAATATATATATTAGAAACAAATTGCTGTATATCATGAAAATGAAGAAAGAAAAAAATATATATTTGTGTTCACTTGATGTGGCAGATCTTGACAGAGGTTCCAACTCCAAAGCCTGGATAGAGAGGCTCCACAAACGTGGTATGAAACCTGTGCAGGAGTGTCATGGTGTTGCCTATGCTGTAAAATGCCAGCACCCCTGCAGTGTGGTCCAGGTACACACCTATCCTGGGGGAGTGGGGGGCATTGATGGCTCTGTCCACTCGGTTGTGCCAGGCGGAGTAACCAGAGTCGGAGCAGAGGAGACTCCAGGATTTATCGTTGTAGCCCAGCAGGCACAGTGAGCCTTTGCCCTTTCGGCTGATGCTCTTGTAGGCAACTCCAATGGAGAATTCCCCGCTCCACTCGATCTCCCAGTAGAAGCGACCTCCAGACAAGGCTTCTCGACACAGCACCTGGGCGAAGCTGTCGAACCTCTCCGGGGTCTCACTGTAAGGCTGCAGGTCCCTGGTGCGAATGACTTTTCGGTTGCTTTCAGAGATGTACAGCTCCTTGTAGGCAGTGTTTGGGTCCAGTTTCAGCTGGCAGAAGTCTGAAGTGGAAGAATTCACACACTGTTTTGAGATGGGTCAGATTTTTAAAAAGACATTATGCCCTTCCTTTTTTTTCCCCCAAGAGCTGACACAACTTCTCATGATCTTAATGTAAAAAGATGGTGCTAAAGGCCTGGACAAGCCAAATGTGCCTCTTTAATCAGGCTTGAATTTTTGTGTTTTGAACTTTTTGAAGTGGTTATATCTTCAAACATTCAAATAAATGCTCAAAAGCAAAGAAGAAGTTTTATTTTTTTCCCCAATAACATGCTCCCTTTGAATTATAGAACGGTTGAAAAAAACAAACAAAAAAACCAGTGGAACTAGAACACAGTCTGGAGAGGCACATGGCACAAATCATTGATTCAAGAATAATAATTCATCCTAAAATATTAGTAGTGTGTCACAAAATGGATATGGAAAGTTAATACTAACTGAAGATGTCATTTAAATGAAGTAAGAGAACTGTGTCGTGGAATAATCAACTCAAGAACTGAATACCAAAGACATGTTTCAGGCATAAACTTCAGCTACTTACATTTCACAAAGTCAGTTCTGGTCTTTGGTTCTGGAGGAGGACTGCTGCTGTCCACCATCACTTCTTTGCCTGTGCAAAAAGAAACACTCTGTTCGGTCAAGCTGAACCTCTTACACCCACACAAATGCCTTTAATTCTTTTATTGATGTAACTAGGCCATTTTAAACTGCATATATGAGTCAGCAGGCCTTTAGTGGTTTGCCTCAGCTAACAAAGAGACTGTAACTAAACAATAATTAACCTCTCGCAGTTTCATATTGCTCAAGAGCACGTCAGTACTCACCTCTGCTCCTTCTGTCCAACGTTCGAGTCTCTGTCGTGTAGACGGGGACCTCGTTCACTGTAAAAGAGAACATGTTCACGGTGTTTTCATGCTGTCTTGTAGAGGTGTTGTGCCTCTGCTGCTAAGGGCAAACCTGTCTTGGAGATCTTCAGAAGTTCCTCTCTGCCATACTCTTCTAGGCGCTCCTTGATCTCAGCCACAGCTTTCCTTACGGCCCCAAAGGAGAAATCGGGGTTCACCGTTACTTTGGGAATAAAGCCATCATCAGTGGGCGTGCACAGGTAGTTGAAGTTCTGATGGGAGAAAGTCATATTGACACATACAATAAATTAAAAAGAAGTTACTGTGATGTAAACATTTTGAGAAAGTCATAATGAGATAGTAACAAATGTTCACTTAAATTCACAGAATTCTGACTAATATGTCATGATATTTACAACACTTCAACAGACTTTACCACTCAGATGAGGTCATAACTAATACGTTTTGGTTTTATGTAATTGTTTCATATATCGTTTTTAGGTCAAATCAGAAAAGAACTGCTAAAGAACTTTATCACTGTTTATTTAGTCTATAACCAAGCAAGCAGATGTTAATATGTTATGGGTGTGAGCCCACACAAAGCTGTGGTTCTTTAATTATATTAGGTCACAACTACTGAATCTAACTGCAGACAGCAGTTATCATAATATCAAATTTATCATCCTTTAATTCTTAACTGATTCTTGAAAGTAGGTTACAGTTAGTGGCAGCTATGATTTTAAGGTGCATGAAAGCAATGTGCATCAGCAGCCAAAGAAATATTTAGGTTTTCTACATGTATACGTGCACGCACACATCTCAACCATTTGCTGTGATAGAATGTTTTTTGTGTTGAATGATGTCATCACTTAAAATGACACGCTGGCCGTAAGGCTTCGGCCTACCTGCAGGAAGTGGATGTGGTCTTCGGTGCTGTACAGCTGCTTGAGGCCAGACTCCTTTTTCTTCAGTTCATCAATCTCTTGCTCCAGTCGCTCGATCAGCGCTTCGGCCTGGTTGAAAGCAGCCTTCTCGTTGATACCAATCAGCTTGGTCACCTCCGACCTCATCCTCTCGATGGAGCGTATCATGTCCTCAAACATCTTCTGGCTCTCCACCATGGCTCTTTGGGCCGAGTTCTGCATGGGACACGCGCGTCAGTAATTTACAAAATCCGCCGCAGATACTTCGATTTTATCTTAAATTGACTTTTGTTTTGTGCAAAAATCATTGCATAAAATAATATTTGTAGGTAGAAGGACTATAAGATCAAGGTGAAGGCCCTACCTTCAGGGAATCCACAGCAGTCTTAAGCTCCTCCAGCTCCTTCATCCTTTCTTGGCATTTTTGTTTAATTTCAGTTTGGGAGACTCCCAAGAGTTTCTGCAGGAAAAGGGAGCATTACAGAGCCATCTCCTTCACCGTATACACCCCCATAATCATAGCTCTACTAGCCTTTTCCAAATTATTAAGCTTTGTCACAATAACTGAAAAACAAAAGTGGCACGCACTGATGATATTTATTGACAGTATATAAAGCTTGATATTTATTGGATTAGGAGAGACATTCTTTCTCATCAAGGAATATCTGGGGAGGCCCTGTGGCATGTCTAATAAACCCCACTCAAAGAAGCTTCTTAATGCGGTGCGCTTTTATCTCAGAGGGAGAGGGGGGAAAAATCTGTGGAAGAATTCTGGCCACGCCAGGAATGCGAAACTACCGCTGTCTGATTTTTAAAGAGATGTTTCAAGGTGCAAACAGCAGCGACATGCAGAACAGAGGGCTCCTAATTCAGCTTTTACTCAAGCCCACCAGCCCATTCTTCAAGATAAGCTTGAGGAATGTGGGGAATCCAGGGGAGGGGGGAAACAACATGAGAGGGGGGAGGGGAGAGAAAGCGGGAGATGGAGTAAGATGTTAGACTCAGGTTGTAAATCTTTGCATGAGTGAAACCAGGCTGCCTGTGTTGTAGATGTTGCATTACTTCATTGTGACATAAAAATGCTTTGACCCACATCTCTGGAGCTATAAAAACGCTCCTAAATTACTCACAGAGCGTAACAACTCCCACATATCCTCTGCAACACTGATATTGTTATCTATTCCACATTGTTTTACAGGCAGCGTAAATTGTGAGTTATTTGAATGAGTATTGCCATGGTAACAACACTGACATTGACACGAGGAGAAGAGTGTGTTCACTCCCTGACATTCCAGCATCACTGCAGACCCTCTCCCACAGATGAGAACAAACACAGCAACGGGAAGTCTGAAGTTTTTGTGTATTTATCCCACAGCTGGATCACCACATTCTCTGGTGTGATAAGTATTAGACACGCCCCCTCAGCCTCCACACAGCTAATCAGAGAGCTGGATTTGTTTTGGCGGCGGTGAATGCCTGCCAGGGTAGCTGATAGTGTTGTCGAAATGGGTCAAAGTACAACTCGCAGTTCTGTTGCAGAGGCAGAAGTTGTGAAAAACAGCCTGTTTGATTTTACTCAAATTCACTGATTGTGTCATGCGATGATTTAGCGTCTTAGCTTGATGGTTAAATAGTTGCAGTCTGTAAGAAGTTGTTTAATAGTGACTTTTTAACAAGTGAACAATAGTAGCTTGTCTTTCTATCAGAAACAGACACTATGAAATGAGGATTTCTTACCTGCTTCTCGCCCCGCTCTGCCTCAGCAGACACAATGTCATGACCCTTGTGTTCACTCACTGTGCAGATGGCACAGATACACATCTGGTCTGTCCGACAGAAGAGCTCCAGGGACTTCTGGTGCTGCGGGCAGATCTTCCTGTCCAGGTTCCCCAGCTCATCCACCAGCTTGTGCCTTTTGAATGTGGCTGATTCATAATGTGGCCTCAAGTGCTTCTCGCAGTAGGATGCCAGACAGTTCAGACAGGACTTCACAGCCTTTAGTTTCTTTCCAGAACAGAAGTCACATGGGACATCATTTGCTCCAGCGTAGATGTTTCCCTGGGATGTGCTCAGATTGAGGTTCAGACCGCTTTTCTTGATCTTCTCAGCCACCATGCTAAGAGTGGCGTTGGGTCGCAACACAGGCCTCTGTGTGAATGTAATCTTACACTGGGGACAAATGTAAATCCCTGTGTAGTCAGCCTCATTCCAGTAGCCACTGATGCAGTCCATGCAGAAGCTGTGGCCACAGGGGATAGCCACAGGGTCCCTGAGAAGGCTCTGACATAGGGAGCAGCTGAAGTAGTCAGGAGATGTGTGATCAGCCATTGTGCTGGACTCCAAACCCAGTCAGACCTGCGGAAACACAGAGAGAAATCCAGAGGCAGATAGAGAATTCGTCGAGTGTGGGAGCCCGCCCTCAAGAGTGTGGTACAGCCTGCCAGGGACAGGACCTACTTGTATTTCTGAATTCCTGGAGTTATTGATTGAAAGCAGACAAGGCCCTCCCCCCTGTGCCGTGAGTGTATCGAGCCCTGCCCAGTTCAGATAAGCAGGTTGAGCAAGAACCAAGAGGGAGAGAGAAAAAAGAAGGAAGGAGAGAAGGCAGGCAGAGAGGACAGGAGAGGAGAGTGAAGAGAGAGCGTGAAAGAGAATGAATGAAATGCACAAAAACAAAAGCAGCGACATTTCATGTGCAAGGGAACGTTTCCTTTTCCTCCACTGCTGTTTCCTTTCTTCTTAAATCTCTCATGAGGCTCATCTGCGGGTGAATTGCGCACACACTTCTTGGCAGCTGTATTTCCACCTATTGTTGTCAGACTGAATCGCCATTGTCTTAAACCGGTTATAGTCCGACAAACATTAAAGTAGCCTGCGGTACTGTAAGAATTTAAGGGACCACCCAATAAACAAACACAGAGACATTCAGAGCTCAGACAAGGTTCCTTAATAATTTCAGCTGACCCTGATATCTTACTTAACCACCAAAAAGCTTGCAATGGAATCCAGAACGGCATTATTTACAATTTAACCTGTATGACCAGTCTGACTGAACACATAGCTATGGATGTGTGTGTAGTATTTTTTTTTTTTTTGGGGGGGGGCAGCTGAAAAGGAATACTCATGCTTAAAACAGCAAACGGATGCACACACGTACAACATTCCTGCCATGTTCAGATGTGTTGCAACAAACAGTTTCTGTATTAGTGTGCATGCTTCATTCAAGTTATGTTGCATTTTTTTCTGCATTAGTTGTTGCTTTACTCATTACAGCATGTATTAATAATGTTACAGCATGTATTAATAATGTTACAGCATATATTCATGACCAAGACAAACCAGAGAAAAATGTATGAAGTGATTACTGACATCGTAGCCTCTCATTAGCATCTCAATCAGGCCTAATCTACTGGTTTCCATCAAAACTACTGGGCCATTCACATTAGTAGGTCGTCATGTAAAAAAACCTTCAGCTTAAAATGAGTTTTGAACTAAAGTTTTTGTAACATACTTGGAATTTGCAGGCTGATCTTGAGTCATACAAAGAACACATTTTAAGATTTGCAATTTAAGTAACACATGCTCCGCCTTCAATTCATATCGCACATTACTTCATGCACTTGGTAGTTTCACCTCCCCATATTTGGTCAAGTTTCTGATAAGCCAGTTTTCCTTCCTTCCTCCTGAGTAAAGGGAGTGCTCTGTGCTTACAGATTAACCACCTGTTTGTGGAGAGAAGCACCACTGACCGAGAAAACCTCCATTTTGATGTAGATTTACAAGCCAGTGTTTTGTACAACACTACATTTCAATGAATAAGTCAGTTTCTTTGAGAAAGCTAATATGAGACATTATAATGTTTAAGATGCATGATGCTGGGACCAGATTTAATGATGTTGTTTTCTTTCCAAAGGACTAAGTTGTACAAGTCTCTCTTCTCTTTGATGAATCAGTCATCCATCAGTTCATCCAGCCAGTCCAAGTTCAGTGTGAGGGATCAGCCTTCATTACAGCGTAAGAGAGTAAAATAGCTATTTCATCAAAGGAAAGGAGGATCCTCTTCACTGAGTCAGAGTAAACAGAACAGAATCATATGGACAAATGTTATCAGGATCATGAATGCACAATTTTAATAATGAAAAGAAATGGATGAGCAGTGTTCTAAAATTAAGTCTTGTAAATTGAAAAAAAAGACCAATCAGTAGGAGATACGTGTGATTAGATTGTAAGTGTGAATGCTTCCAAAACCTGGACCATTGCAGCAGATAGATGACAGGCACAAGGCAAACACAGCCAAAGTAAAAACTTCAAAGTAAGCTCAGACCTGGGCTTTCGCCTTTGAAACCGACTGAAGGGAAACATGTCTGTGTTTTGGAACACACCCATCTCAGTAGAGAGAAGCTCTTATGTAAGTAATGGACTTGTGACAGATGGTCATTTGATCTTTTTTGCTCACATAATTCCTTTTGATATGAACCAGTTTCTCAGGCATCATATGCAATGTGCTAAAGATAACGTAAACCAGCGTGTCAGATAGCTCAGACGTCTGAGGGTTAAGTGGGTAAAACTATGCCAGTTTTCTTTTCCATCAAAAAAAACATTCTGTTTTATGAAATCAATGTCCACACCTGATTTAAAATAGGGTTTAACGGAACAATAAGGTTTATGGAGCAAAGGGCACACAAAAAAACAAAAAACAAACAGGAAATATGATCTGATGAATCACAATTAAATTAATGACAAAAGAAAAGTGATTGATCATCTCATTACAATGCAATATACCTCTGGGAAACTGGATCCACCAAATTAAATATTGTTGCTGGCACTCCCTGATGACAGGTAGCAGATCAGTGGAAGATATTCAAACATAATTTGCCAGTTTATACATCCAGGTTTTTGTCCCATTTTAAATGGTGTGAACTGATTCAGTGAAACTATTAGATAAACTGTGACTCCTTAAAATCATAAGATAAAGCGAGTTAAGTCAAGTCAATGCTCATTTCTGTAGCACATCTAAAGTATCCTCAGTTGGCCAAATTGCTGTAGACGTGGTGGGTGTCACACAAGTAGGATGGTACCACGGCAAAACAAACGTAAATTGTTAAACTGGATCCTGAACTGGACAAAAACCCATAAAGGGAGATCAGCTCTGGCGCGTTGTGCTTGTGCAGTTTCTTTCCTGTCAGAATGTGAGCTGCTGCATTCTGCACAGTTAGCAAATGACATCATCAGGTCCACTATATATAGAATTATAATAGTCCAGGTGGGAGATCATGAAAGCATAAATAACACTAAATCTTTAGGAAAAGGCAGGCATTCACCTTACATTAAAAAAGCTGGCCTTGATAAATGGTAAAATGTATTTATCAAATGTAAAACTATATTCAAAAATCACACCACTCAAAAACTGTTTGCAGCACAATGATAACGAGTCAATAGCACTGTCATGTGCATCTGAAACGTGGAACTAACAAAATATAATACTTTTTTTTTTTAATTCTTTCAAATTAAGGAACTTATTTTACAATTTTCCACTTCGTGGACTAAAGATTTTGTGGCTCAAGGGACATTTATTAAAAGTGGTATGACAGGAAATGACGTCATAGAGAGGAAAGAAAGATGCAGTGAAGGACCACGGGTCAGCAGTCAAACGTGGGCTGGCGGCGTGGGAACCGTAGCTGCTGTGTGTGGGGGTGGGGGTGAGGGTGAGGGTGGGGGGTGAGGGTGTGTGAACTAACTGGCACCCCCTGATAATGACAAGTCTGCAAATAAGCCGCTCTCTAAACATGGACCTTGTGGTACTCCACAGTTAAACGAGGATGCTTCTGAAGACTGCTGGTCCAGGTGGAAAGAGAAATTCCCATCTGATCAATAAGTCTACGTATAAGTTTAGGTGAGATAATAGAGTGTTATGATCGATCTTATCAAAGGCAGCGTTCAGATCCAAGCGCACCAGGATAGAAGACTGACCAGAATCAGAGGTCAAAAGGGGGGTCATTAAAAATCTTTGAAGTGCTGTTTCTGTAAGAGACTACAATTTATGAGAAATAACATTTAAATCTATGTTTGACCACTGTTTTGGTTTTGTTAAATGTGTGAGATGACTTGCAGTAGAGTAGAACTTCAGTCTGTGGAATTTTCTCTCAAATATGATGCTACATTTAGTCTTGCATGTCAGCTGTAGTTACTGCTGTTGACACACCACAGAGCCCATATAATGGTCAGCACTCTGGTTGGGCTCTGCTGGCTCTAGCACAATGGAATCTTTTAAACAAGCTTTCCTGGCCCTCCTGTTATCTGGGCTATCAAGTGTAGTTGCATTCCTGCCTCCATCTCAACAGCCCTGAAACTCCCATCTTGGCTGGGAGGTGTGTTCACTGTCAGATGGATTATACGGGCTGAGGTTTTAGCTCAGAAGAGGGGACTTTTTATAGCCTTCTCGTGGTTCAACCACAACTCTCTTATTTAACATAACTTTACAAAGAAACAAGCCAAGTGCTGACCTGCAGAGGCTGCAGGCACTCGATCAACACTGTAAATAGAGCTTCCAGTTCACTGGTCGTGGATGAGGTGAAGGTCAGAATGTGAACCCAATAAAATTGTTATTTTGGTGTTGATGCACACCATTTATGTCTTGATGAAAGGAGTCACTGATTCAATGAGAATCCAACCAGACATTAAAGCTGAACTCCAGAAATGAGCAGTTTTATTAGTCATAGTTTGCACTGTGGTTTGAGTGGACATCAGTGCATGTTGACAGGGAACGGACTGTCTCTAATGCTAAATACTCACAGTTTATGTCACGGTGGCGTGTGACATGTGATGTCTTCACTCCGTTATCACTGTTAAGTCTGAATTTTGTTTGCTTATCTTCATGTGTAATGAATATGCTGTACTCCTAAAATTAATCCAAAAGTCATGTTTCATGCTCTGATTGCACATCTTTTATTCTCAAAAATGTATGAAATGCTAAAGGCTTATTTCATCTATCTTTTCAAGTTATGATGTCATGATTAAATAAGAAATAAACGAGGGACTGCATTTTTGCTGCCAACACTTGTATCTTCAGATCGCACATTTCATTCATTCTCTTTGCACTCTGTAACAGATGGAAGCAGCCACTGTGTCCCTTCCTTACCCCGCCCTTGTTATACTGGTTTCGGCTTAACCAGTTTATCCTCCTCCTGTTTACTCTATATATCTTACACCCTCACTACCTGTAAGATCACTTTGCCACTGTGCTCTCACAAGTTCACACCAGTTTTTGGGGCATCTTCTCTTCACTATAAAGAGCAGGACCAAGTTTTCTCCATGTCTTCTGATCCAGACACCTGCTACCTCTGTAAGGAATATCTCAGGGACCCAGTGTCCATCCCATGCGGCCATGTCTTCTGTTCCATCTGCCTGAAAACATACTGGGACCATGCAGACCACACAGGCTCCTACCTATGCCCTCAGTGTAGGGTCACTTACAACAAGAGGCCAACTCCGAGACGCATGACAGGCTCCCGCCACTCTACACTCCAACGCAGCTCTGAGTCCTTCCCACCTCCGCCTCCGTCCCCCGACTACAACTACGCTGGACCCCAGGATGTGGGTTGTGACATCTGCATTGGCAAGAAGCACAAAGCCATCAAGACCTGCTTGATGTGTCTGGCGTCCTACTGTGAGAAGCACCTGAAGCCTCACTATGAGTCAGCTACTTTTAAGAGGCACAAGCTGGTGGATGAAATCGGCCACCTGGACAGGCAGATCTGTCCGCAGCATCAGAAGGGTCTGGAGCTGTTCTGCCGCACTGACCAGATGTGTATCTGTGTGCTGTGTACGGTGAAAGAGCACAAGGGTCACGACATGGTTTCTGCAGAGCAGGAGAGAGCTGAGGAACAGGTGGGTAAAACTCTACTGAAACCGTCAGCACATGTACGTCAGACTGCTACTGACTGTTGCAAAGAGCTGGGTAGATTTAACATAAAATAAACTTTTAACAAACAAGCTAAAAAAGCTGCACAGGCAGCGTGAAGTCGAAATGGAAGTTAGTCTGGCTTAGAGGAACAGAACTGGTAACTAGGAAGACACAAGATAACAAAAACAGAAGTTCAACAGGAACAGAGCCAAAGATAATGACAGGGAACGTGAAAAACTGGAGAAGAAAACAAGGAACACAAACACTGTGGCAGGTTACGAGAAACGATAGCAACAGAATATCGACTATCAACAGAGAAAGGCATGAAACAAGGCAGAGAGTGAAGATGAAAGAAACAAAAACAACATGGAAAATAAAAAAGTCAAGGTCAGCACTAGAAAAAGGAAACAAAGAATCAGGAGAAACAAGAACATTTTGTCATTTATCAGTTCGGCTGTTACATGTAAATATGTAACGGTACTACAGAGATATGCAGCCGCAGAGTCCTGAGTAAGGCGCCACTGAGCAGCTAAAAGATGAAGCAATCTCAAATCCTAAAGTCTGAAGCTGCTGGAGATATGATGATGTCACTGTTGGCTACAAACACAGCTTCTGAATTGCACTCTGTGAGATGAAGACTAACAAGCATGTATTTTACAAAATCCTTCTGAGAAGATGTCGTGAATTTTTGCACCTAATTTAGAGAACCATCGTGATGATGATAAACATTTCCTGTTGTCTTATTCATAGCAACGACTGGGCGCCACCCAAGCTGAGATCCAGGAAAAGATTCATGACCGTCTGAAGCAGATGGAGGAGCTAAAACAAGCTGTGGACTCACTCAAGGTCTGTTCCTGCATCATCCATCAAACAGATACGGCCAGACTAACCACTGCACCCATTCCAACAACATTCCTTCTTGTAGCAGAAATGACAGCCTCTCAAAGCATGCTCGTAAAACTAGTCTGACACCTACTTGACTTATGACAAACCCCCATGTCTCCTGTGCAGAACTCAGCCCAGAGAGCGCTGCAGGAATGTGAGAAGATGTTTGGCGACATGATGCGCTCCATTGAGAGGATGCAGCAAGAAATGACCAAGCTGATCTCCTCAAACAAGAGAGCGGCGCTCAACAACGCAGAGGGCCACATGGAACGCCTGAGCCATGAAATTGCTGACCTGAAGAGGAGAGACAACGAGATCACGCAGCTTTCCCGCACTGAAGATCACATCCACTTCATCCAGGTAGTGGGAAAACTGAAACATGAGGGCAGGTTCAGCGAGATGAAAAAATAGGCTAGTCATGTGACACTGCCAAAATAATGCAACCCCTCCATAAACTTTCAAAGCTACAATCCATAGCAAGTATAAGCTAATGCATCATCCTTAAAGTGCTGCTGTTGTTTTTTCATTAGAGTTACCACATGCTGATAGCCCAGACAGAGGCCGAGGAGCTGCCTTCAGTAACTGTCAACCCCTACTTCACCTTCGGCCCAGTAACCAAGGCTGTGTCTGAGATGAAACAGCACCTGAATGAATTCAGCAATGATGAACTGGTGAAGGTTGCTAAGACAAGTGAGTACAGAGCCATCAGCCAGACCAGTCTGGTAATGTTTCAATCACGATGGACAGCTTATGAACATGTTGTTACCTTCTTCTCTTAACTTGTCTGATCTCTTCATTTACAGTTAACAAAATGACCTTCTGTGAACTGGACGAATCCAAAAAGAAACGTTCAATTAAGAGTAAGTCATTAAAATTGTCTGTGGAATGTGGAACATAAAGATATGAGGTAGTGAAAACAGTACAGTTGCTTTTTAGTCAAACCATGAAGCCAGAAGGTATGCAACAAAACTAGAACCAGCAGCTTTGGGTTCAGTTGGAGTTCGTGCGGCCCTGCTTGATGTTTGGACACAGTTTTCATTAGAGGCCATTCTGAGGCCACTTAGATCCCACATGGTTAAATTTTAACTGTTTAGTTGTGTCAGCCTGCCTCTAAAACTTGATATGACTCTCTTCTGATTAGAGTTATGTATGTACTTCTGCAGGTGAAGAAGCTGCCATGTACAAGTCTCCACCAGTCCAGGAACCTCAGTACAGGGACGACTTCCTCAGATGTGAGTCTCAGCTTCTGTGCTCCTGTTTCCTGCATTGACACACTCGCTGCTCTCTCTGCTCAGTTCAGTGCATAAATGAGATGCTGATGAGATTCTCTGTCAGACCCTGCGGCTGACCACAAAGTCTGGATGTTAGAAACAACTACATATCCCACAGTGTTGACAGAGACTGGGACAGAATCACTGCAAATATCTTGGCTTGCTGGCAATTATGCAGCTTTTAGATTTTTTTTCCTAAGCATAATAGCTAGTTTTTAGTTAATTTGAATGAAAACAAACACCTTTAAGAGCATTTAAGAATGAAGCTCACAGGTTGTGGGTCTCACCTTACAGCTAAAGACGTTTGATGAACTTCTGTTTGCGGTCAAACTCAGCAGTGTTGATATTCTGGCATTCCAGATTATAGGCCGGGCAGAACTAGCCGAGGCCACCGAGTGTCCCACCAACTGTGACCTGCCGACGTAGAGGTACACAGCCGGCACGTTACATCTTTGGTTATTCTAATTTTGTGTGTGTCCAGCCATAGGGTCTTACGCCTTTCCTATATAGCCTGATATAGCCAAAGCTAGTTAACCATCTAACAGAGCTTAATTACATTCTTCTAACCTCTTGGATCTTGCAGTTGGTAGGGCACTGGTGAAGGGTTTTTCCTGCGGCTGTGAAAAAAAGGCTTTGGTCTTCTTGGGTTTCTTCACTTATATTTAACTCAAGCAATTTCAGTAAAAGGCTTCCTCTTCTTAAATAAATGTTAAATTTATCTTCTTTCCATCCATAGATGCTTGCCAGCTCACTCTTGATCCAAACACAGCTTACCGACAGCTCTACTTGTCTCGTGGGAACAGGAAAGCCGTCCTGAAGAAAGACCCCCAGTCTTACAGTGACAGCCCGTCCAGGTTTGACTCCCTGCCTCAGGTCCTTTGTAGGGAGCCCCTCACCGGAGGCCCCTACTACTGGGAGGTAGACTGGAGCGGGGAGGGGGCTTCTATCGGAGTCACCTACAAGGGCATCAAGAGGACGGGCTACGGTGACAACTGCCGCATTGGCTACAACCGTAAGTCATGGAGCCTGTTCTGCTCCGACTCCAGCTACTCAGCCCGCCACAACAAGGACCAGACAGAGATCAATGCTCCATACTCCTCCCGCATCGGGGTTTTCCTGGACCACGCTGGGGGCACTCTCTCTTTCTACAGCGTGGGGGACACCATGTCTCTCATCCACCGCTTCAAGGCCTCCTTTAGTGAAGCTGTCTACCCAGGCTTCTGGGTCTGGTATGATTCAGCCATCAACATCATCCAGCTGTGATCGATAACACCTGTCAATGGCTACTTGTAGAGCTACCTACTGATAATATTTGTACTCTCTGATAATATTTTATATATATTTTTTGCAATGACAGATATACTGTTTTTTACACCATGAATACGTTTTGTCAGGGAAGCTGTCTGTTAATGAATGTGAATATTTCTTTAAATCATCATGTGAACAGGGTGTAGATGAATGAGCATTTAAATTCCTGGTGTAAGACGTATTTGATTTATATATGTTGTGATCATTGATATGATACTTAATTTTTACCAATAAACATCTGATATCGTACACGTCAATGTTTTATGATGCCATCCTTTTATTATGACAACCATGATAACATGCGCTTCAGGCTATCATCCACCAGTTTCTATTGTCCAGTTTCCTAATCTGTGGGAGCACAAATCACAGAAGTGTTATGATAAAATGTATGCTTGCAACATCAGCATCACTAACATGGCAAATTAAAATAAGAGAAATGTAACAGACTGAGTGATGTGACTGAAAAAGACAGATTCAGTGAATGTGCGATGACTTAATCTTTGTTTGAACAGTAGAGTTGTTTTTATGGCAGACTGGGAGATTTAAGACGAATCTTGAAAGAACTGGTGAGGAGTAACAGAAGGACTCTTGAAAGGTTCTTGGACAGAAACACCAGCATGACTCAGGTGTGATATATATAACAACTATATGTTAAACACAAATCACTCACCAGGACATCAGTGGAACCTTAAATAAAGAACTCAAGAATCACATTGTTTTTGTGCTTGCTGGTCAGCAACATGTTTTAATAACAATTAAAAGTTTAATAATTGCACAGCCCTACATTACATAAATATTCAAATTTCCTGATTCAGACAGTTTAAGTTTCAGTATACATCCTGTGCAATGTTCAGTATCCTGTCCATGTGTTGCTGAAAGAAACTCTTTGTCCTTGGCTACTAATTGACTTTTACACACAGTAACAAAGTAACAAACATGGAGAAAGACTGTGGTAAGCGCTGGCAAAAATGCAGCTTGTTCTCTTATTTTATCTGTTTAAAGTTCTCAGTACAAATTTGCTTCCAGAGACATTCTTAAACTTTATACTTTGAATATATGAGTTTTGCTACCTCTGGTGGAGAAATGTGTCCACTGCTGTTCAACAACGCTTTCATCAGACTGCCAGGATTCACTCAAAGCGCCTGCACGTCGTCGCTATTTACTATTAATAAATGTCACAAAGACTAAAACAAGATCTTAAAAAGTGTTCACAGTTCTCATCCACCAGTATACATTTAGATACTTTACTTTGGAGGCCATGATATTTTACTACGCAATCAGTTACAGTATATCAAACCCCACCGGCCTCTACACATGTATGTGTAACTGTTATTTACAAATTACCACTAAATAGGATGGATGAATGAATAAATAGAAATAATCAACCCAGATTAGATTTAATAAATGGGTAATTTCATTATAGCTTGCTTACATTGTTAAGTATGATTTGATTATTGTTTGATTTATCTATAAGAGAAGGTAAAAAAAACAAAACAAAAAAAAACCAACAACTCATGAATGACTTTTAAAGGTAACGTTTACACATCTATGTGTGCTTGAGGTGTATTTCAAGGTGGCACTTCAATACATCATTTTATAAAAATAAATTTGACCTAATCCTCATTACGTATTGTTCTTGACATTCATGACCCAACACCAGGGAGATGTTTTGAATTTTACCAGATGGTTGGAACAAAATACATTTTAGATAAAGAGTATGACATAAGACATGCCGGCTGTCTCTCGGATTTCACACTAGTTTATTAGATGAATATGGCAGAATTAAACACATTAAAAAATTGTCTTCATAATTTTTTCCCCTTGAATTTCAGAACTATAATACATTCAGGTACATAAAACACATAAACATAAAATGGCACCTCTTTTTTCCGTTCTTCTTCTTCCTTTTTTTCAAAGGAGACTTTAGCAATTTGGAATTGCCTGATTTTTCATTTTTAAAATATTGGATTTAACCACAAACATAGCCAGCATTGAATTTCATAAAGTGAACGTGTGCAAGAGTTATTCTGTTTGGTAGAGTCTTGGCTCTCAAAGCTCAGTCAAAGTATTAGTTTTAGTGACATATCTTCTTGTTCATCTTCTCCACGTTTTGTACACATCTTCTGTTAAACAAGAAATAAACTCTTGCAAAAAAACTCTACAGTTAGCCAGATAGTTTTTAGAAATTACAGTAATAGCTGAATGCATTTTTTTCTTTAACAATTTTCTAAGACTGAGTTAATTTTGTAACAACTTAAGTTGCAAGGGAATTCATTTTGTTCTTATTTTTAATACAGTTACATCTTCTTACTGTTGTTAAAAAAGTGCTCTTTATGATTTTAAATAATATATTTGAATAAAATACATTTTATATGCACTTTAAAAATCACGAAAAAACAAAAAACAAACTAACTAGGGGACTGATTGTTTCCCACCAGGTCTAAAGAGGACAGTCGTCCTCTAAACGTTCCCGGAAAAAAAAAAGGAACAAAAACATAAAGACTCGTTTCACGTCGGGCACATTTGCCGGCTACACTTTCAGAAATAGGCGCCGCATTGTCGCATTTAGTTCAGTAGAAGGTGAGTTATATGCTTAAAATCATTCAGTTAAACACGGCACACTTTTACATTCTACACCGGGATGCTTCGGCTTGCGTATCGTAATTTCAATTCTTGCTATTCAGATTACCTTAACGTCTTATTGTCGTTTTTCTGATTAATGTGAATGGAAAGACATGAATGGAGCTAGCTTAGCTAACACAACATTACCTGGTCTTTTTAACGTTAAATGTCGTTATTCTCGCGCTTTCTTGACACGGACAGACTGTTTATTGTACCGGTTTTTATTTTTTGTATGTTGCTGTTCTTTTAAAAATTTATTTTGACCACAAGTTACATTCTGTTTGTTTGTGTTACAATCATACAAAAATGTCAAACGTGGTGTTGCTGGGCTACTCTTGTGTTGTGACGTGTTCAGCTGTCACTATGACAACGACTGGACAGTCTCTTCTAAGGCATAGTTAAGTAGTCGGCAAATAAATTAACTATTTTTGTGTCATTTTTAACAGTAAATTCATCATAGATAATAAAAGTAATTCTTTTTCCTCAGAGAATTGGCTTCAGAGTCCCATGTTACTAGTGTCGTATGAAAACGGAGCTCATAGTGGCCAAAACAATAACAATGTATATGTTGGGGAACATATATTTAGGTGTCTGAAGAGACCATCAACTCAAAAGGTCTGGTACATCTTAACCCTGTGACTTTATTTGGGGCAGTCTATGTTTGAAAGTTTTTCTTTTAAGTGAGCCATTCAGCTTCACAGGTTCTGAGACCTAAGGGTGCCGCAGTCTGTGGATGTTGTTAAACTACATTTAAAAACCTACCTTTTTAAAAAAAGACCTTTTAACTTTTTAATTCCTGGACCCTGATACTTTTTAATTACTTATTTGTAGCACTTTAAGATTGCTGAAATATAAAGTGCAATAAAAATAAAATCTGTTATAATTATTACTGTTATTTGGACCCCTCTGATAGCTTTTAATTATTCTTAAGGGTTTGAAAAAAACAAAACAAAACCAAAAAACCTGAAAAAGTCATGGAATTTGAAAATGGGCATTTCCAGGATTTGAAAAGTTTTGGAATTTCACAAATACCTCAAGGATTTGGAACAGTAATGGGAATTTGCACCATGTGATGTTGTAACCTAGTAGCTTCATACAAATAAAACTACTGCTGCTACTGATAATAATAACCAATAAAATTAGTAATAGTAATAAACATGCTTTATTAAGATTGATGCGGGAAAATAAAACTTGTATTATCACACTGGCAGATTTCGAGGTAATCAAACATTTACCTGTGTCATCTCCACCAGTGTTTTCCTGCGTTCTACAGGAGTATGTACAGCAGTAGAGGTGAGACAAGACCTGAGAAGTCAGAAAAAATTAGCACAATGCACGGGAAACATATTTAACAATCGGTAACTTCACTTGGAAAAATATAAGGTATGGCTCAAGAAAGTCCAGGACCCAGAGCGTGCCACATATGGTTGCAGTCTCATAAGCATTTTATTAGTCTGAGTGTTGCATAAATGAACAAATATTTATTTTGTGTCCAGTGTCATTGATCCTGTTTCAAAGTGGTAAACCTTGACTTGGAAATTTGGTCCTAAATTGGACCTACAACAAAAACTTTGAGACTATGTGGTTGTGGACTAATGCCAAAAAGGCATATTCTTATGCCTTTTTTGAGCGATTATGATTTATTTTCCTTCCGTCTCCTCTTCATACAGATGGCGACTACGAAGGTCCCAGAGGTTCGGGATATTACCCGGATTGAGAGAATTGGTAGGAATCCATATTTACCCCCCAACTGATGCAAATGATATTAATTTCATCATGAGAATGCATCATAAGCATTTTGATGCAAGCAGTGTCTGGTTTATTTTTCCTCTTTCTAATGTTGTAACGTCACCTAGGTGCACATTCTCACATTCGTGGCCTTGGATTGGATGATGCTTTGGAGCCAAGACAGGTAACAGCCTTACATACTTCCACAAATATTTGTAAGTTTATGAGACTTTTTTATGATCCATTTATTTTAATATTACTTTTTTAAAACAGTTGGGATGGGGAAGGGAATACAGACAAAGGCTACAACATTAAACCAATCAAAAGCAGTCACCACTGCCATATCAGTGGCAGGACATGAAGGTGTGCACCGTTCTGCATTTAGAGATTCATCATTGTGTTTTAAAAGCTTCTGTGCATCAAATGTGTTGCTGAGCCATGATGTGGGAAGTTCAAGGTTAATGGTGCTGATGAGGCTGAGAGTCCAAGATGACTTCATGCAGTCAGACTAGACAGTGTTGTTATAAAACAAAAAAGTGGAACTGGATAATTCAGAAACATGTTTTATTGTTAGATATGAACAAGCGTTACGTACATTAAAATTAGATGTCAGTTGTAATTTCATCTGAAACCTCTTGTGAGGTGTTACTGCATGTATCAGTTGTGTGTTGATGTTCCTGGATGTCATGTTAAGATTGGACCCCGCCCTCCTGTCGAGGGTTACATTCAGAACTGTCAGCATTCTACTCTAGATTGATTCAGCAACTAAATGCACCATAATCGATTAATTTTCTGTAAATCAAAGTCACTGATGTATGTCAAAATGCAAATGTCAAGTTTTTACGTGGGCTGTGCAGGAATGGAAAATTACAGCAAACTCTTGTGTGTGTTTATATAGCTAAGAATATTTAAAATAACGAGATCCGGGAAGGGAGAACTGTATCCTTTAGTCCTGAATTGAATAAATGTCTCCATTATCGTGGATGTCTTTGAGGTGTTCATACCAAGAGATGACTAGGATGGCATCCGGAGACTTGTTGTTGGGTCTGATATTTTAGATTTTTGTGATGGACCCACAATATTTTGGGGAAACTAATGTCCTCCTTTTTTTCCCAACTTAAAGGAAAGAGAGAGGAGTGCCATTTGTTTTCATTATTTGCTTTCTATTACATGATTTGTACTTAAAGAATTTGGGCTGAGGAAGATGTGTTTCCTGTTCACCTGCAGGTGTCGCAGGGGATGGTTGGCCAGCTGGCTTCTCGTCGAGCAGCTGGGGTCATCTTGGAGATGATCAAAGATGGCCACATCGCTGGCAGGGCAGTACTGATCGCTGGCCAGCCTGGCACAGGAAAGACTGCCATCGCTATGGGTGAGAACCTAGTTGGAGGCTTTCCAAAGCACATATCTTTCTTGACTGGAAGTGATACTTTGTCCTTGTGTTGATGTGAGTTAAGTTATGTTTTGTTGAAACAGGCATTCATGATCCCTGTGACAGCCTGGCTGATTTTCATTTATTTTTTTAATGAAGGCATCGCACAGTCTCTTGGCCCAGATACACCCTTCACAGCTCTGGCTGGTAGTGAGATCTTCTCCCTGGAAATGAGCAAGACTGAGGCGCTGAGCCAAGCTTTTAGGAAAGCCATTGGAGTGAGGATCAAGTGAGTGAACACATATGATAATTGTGTTTTGTAATTCTTTTTTTGCTTGAAATAAATTGTCACTCTTTGTTTTAATTTGTAGAGAGGAGACGGAGATTATTGAAGGCGAAGTGGTGGAAATCCAGATTGACAGACCAGCCACTGGAACGGTAGGTTTACCAGTGAGGTCAAAAGCACAGTCATAATATCCTGTCTTACATAGACTTTATTTGAAAGAACACACTGTTGATGATGTCAAAATGTTGTTATGACATTTTGAAAGAGACCAATATGAATACTAGAAGGAAAAAAAAATCTGGTGCAGAAAATAATGAGAATTACTGAAACTGACGTGCTTTTATTCAGGGTGCTAAAGTGGGAAAGCTGACCTTAAAGACTACTGAGATGGAGACCATATATGACTTGGGCAACAAAATGATTGACAGCCTCAGTAAAGAGAAGGTTCATGCTGGGTATGTCAGTGTCATGTTCACTCATTTTTGCTTCATATATCTATTTTCAGTCTGTTGTACGTGATAAAATCTGTGCTGAGTGCTTCAGTTGTGGGTTTTTTGTTTTTCCTGCAGAGATGTTATTACCATCGACAAAGCCACGGGAAAAATCAGCAAATTAGGACGCTCTTTTACTAGAGCCAGAGACTACGATGCCATGGGAGCTCAGGTGAGCAGTCGCTACACCAAAGTCACATCGTTACAACCAAATCACACTAATGGCTGGCCCACAGCAGCAGCTTTTTGTTTCTTTTTTAAATATCTTAACAGATTTTCTAAATGGGAGAGGGAGAGACTAACAAAGAAACACAACGGCATAATAGATTTGTCAGTTTTGTTTCTGGAGTCTGTGGAGGGCTGCAATGTGACCCCGACAGCACACCGATGCTGAAGATTCTAAGATGTTTTAATAATTTTTCTCTCCAAATCAGGGCGATTTTATTGTACATTTAAATTGGTGTTTTTATGAATTATATTTGTTTAAAATTAGTTTTTCTTAATGTCCTTGTAAAGCACTTTGGGTTGCCTTTGTGCATAGCTCGCCTACAGATTCCATGTGTAGAAACATCAAGCATCCCGACGGTGAACACGGGAAATCTCTTACGCTCAAACCCAACGTCTGTGTAAATAAACATGGTAGATGAAACGATATTAAAGAACTACAGTAGCAGCTGGACTGTTTTTAATCTGATGAAGATGGAAAAAAAATGATTGAGATTAAAAGGAAGTTATCTAGCATTGTTGGGATTAAAGGGGCCAAATTCAGCCTGGATTAAACGGGTGTGTTGCTTGCTTAACTTGTTCACAGTATTGACAGGGTTTCAAGAGCAGGAAGATGTCATGGATATTTTTATGCACTTTGCCACTTTCCTTTAGTTTTACTCCCAGTGATTCACAGATTCGTTAGCTAAAGCTTCCCAGGGAGGGATAGCCACACTTTTCTTCCCCTGATTTTTAATTGAAGGGTATGTTGTTTGTCTGTTTTTACAGACACAGTTCGTACAATGTCCTGAGGGAGAGCTGCAGAAGAGGAAGGAGGTGGTGCACACAGTGTCCCTCCATGAGATTGACGTCATCAACAGCCGCACACAAGGATTCCTGGCTCTTTTCTCTGGAGACACCGGAGAGATCAAGTCTGAGGTCCGTGAGCAGATTAATGCCAAAGTGTGCGAGTGGAGGGAAGAAGGCAAGGCAGAGATCATTCCTGGGGTAGGTGTGTGTGTGTGTGTGTCGGTGTTTTTAACTTAGCTTCCTTTATGATTGTAATTAAGAAATGTTCCATGATTGTGGTTATAGGTGTTATTCATTGACGAGGTCCATATGCTGGACATGGAGTGCTTTTCCTTCCTGAACCGTGCTCTTGAGAGTGACTTGTCTCCGGTTCTCATAATGGCAACCAACAGAGGCATCACTCGGTACTGTTTACGCACATCCAGTGACAAAACAAACCAAAACTGCTCTCAGCTGCAGATCTTTTCTCTCATTACTATCTCATGATTCCAGTCAAGTTATTTAGGTAGAATGCTTTCTGTATGTTTGAGGAGAATAATTCTCAGTATTAACTCATTATAACATTACATATCTAATAATGTAATGATATTTTTATGCATTTTTTTCTCTCAGAATCCGTGGCACAAACTATCAGAGCCCCCATGGCATCCCCATTGACCTGCTGGACCGCCTGCTCATCATCGCCACCTCCCCGTATACTGAGAAAGAGACGAGGCAGATCCTCAAGATCCGGTGAGAATCCATGTTCGCCACCTCCCAGCAAACTTTGCTTCAAACGTCCCAGTATCCCAGAGGTGAAGTAAAACTGCATCCCAATGTTTCAGGTGTGAGGAGGAGGACGTGGAGCTGAGTGAGGAGGCTCACACAGTCCTCACCAGGATCGGCATGGAGACGTCACTGCGGTACGCCATCCAGCTGATCAGCACTGCAGGACTGGTGTGTCGTAAGCGCAAGGTAAGCTCAGCCTCAGGAGACCGTCTTAAAGTAAAAAATCAACATCACTTAAAAAAATAAGTTGGAGAAACTTGTGTTCCAGCAGCTTAATGGTCGTTGGTCTGTATCCTTTTGTCCTTTGGTTTGGTTTGCAGGGGACAGAAGTTCAGGTGGAGGACATTAAAAGGGTTTACTCTCTGTTCCTGGATGAAGCCAGATCTTCTCAGTACATGAAGGAGTATCAGGATTCCTTCCTCTTCAATGAAACACGTGAGTTTGCTCTTCGTAATGTGCATGTACGTTCGTGTGGCTGCAGAATCTTCTGCTTTGACAAACGTCAGATTTATCAGTTCACACGTGTTGTATTCATACAGAAATGTGTTTTCATAACAAATCATGGAGGATAGGACATTTGTTTGTGTACGTATTTGACGTAATGTTGGTGAATAATTGATGTGTTTCAGAATCGACTGCCATGGACACCTCACAATGAAGAAGGCTGCTTTGTTTTCCTGTTTTCTTGTTTTTGTCACCTGAAGTTGGAGTCAGTTCAGGACTTGATTACAAATTTGAATTCAAATCTACAGTGAAGACGGAATTCATATTCTTTACAGTGTTTATTTTTCCTGCTTTTTTTCTCCCTCCATCTGTTAACCTTTTAATGTGACAGTAAAGTCAAATTTGACTTGGCTCTGAATTTTTTCACAAACCTGTTCAACATTGAGGTCATTTTCTTTTTGGTTTTGTATCAGTTTATTTGCCTTTAGGTTTTTTGTGTTGAAAATAAATCATCCTTTTATACACCCTATCACTTTATTTACTATGTGAATCAATCTGATGCTGTAAAACATTTAAAATGTGGAACACATTTGCTTCAACGTCCCACTACATATTTTTAGCTTTAGATCAGTTAATATCAGCGAAAATTTACCATTTGTCTTACTTTTTCTTCATATTTTCTTCCATTTTAAGACGATTATATTTTTAAAATATTTTTTTCAGTTGACTACATTTTAAAAATGCTATAATTTTCTGTTCAGTGTCAGCAAAAAACACTGGTCTTCAACCACAAGGTGGAGCTCTAACATTTCTTTTATCCACTCAAATTAAATGAACAAATAGCTGTGAGCCATTGCTGTACTTCTCAATGAAGCAGTCAGGCAACATTGCAGACATACTAAAAATCCCTGCTCATTGAAACCATCTTCATTAATGGGTGTGGCCTAAACGACAAATCTCTTGATCCCCAGGTGACACAGGCACTTTGTATTGTACACAAATATTTTAATAGTTGCCACTGCCTCATCCTTTTTCTCACTGAGTTTATGATTCATCAGAAAATTACATTTAAATCATGACTGATTATATTAAATAATGAATACAATAAATTCAATGGTTTATGTCACTTTCTACAACTTTGAAACAATCATCATCACCTTCATTTATAAAACACTTTAAAACAACCACAGCTGACAAAGTGCTGTTCATTGGAACTAAATAGTAAAATTACATAGGATGTAAATAAAAACAAAATAAAAAAGTAAAATGCTTAATTAACTATTTTAAAAACAAGTGAAAACAAAGTCTCACTGAGGTCAAATGCCAAAGAGTATATTGAATACTAGAATATTGATTGTCGTTGACGTTAGATTTCCTCACAAAGGTCATTGTGCAATGAAGATGCATGTTTTAGTCAGAAATTCTACTAAAATCTCAGCTGTAAACTTATGAACACAACCTTCTTTCAAAATGTATTCTATCAGGGTGAATGAAATAAATCATTGTCCTCATCAGGACAATTGAGCCTTATACGCAAAAATAAATATTTAGAGGCTAAACCTGTCTGCATACTGTAAACCTTCGTGTTTTAAACGATGCAGCATATACCACCCCATGTGATGCATTCACAGCTTGGCTTCAGGTTCTGGATAAACTTGAGGATTTGGTTTTAGCCTGTATAAAAACCTGCCCACCATGATGTCATTTACAGATACAGCTGTCTCAGTGGTATAAACACTTTAGCTTGATTATCTGTTAAAATATTGATACTTTACTGAGAATTTGAAGGGTTTATCATGCTGTTCTGAGCAAAATAAAAACATGTACTTGAATGAAAGATTTATTTTTCTTTCACTCTTGGTGTGAATCCAAACAACTGTTTACAGATTGCATTTAACTCGGCGCCTCTGGGTTTTCTGGATCAGCTCCCACTCTTTCTGCACACTAGCCACAGGCTACTGAGCTGCACAGCATATTAATATGATCTGCGTTTTGCCTGATGCACCGGGCTGGGTGACCTTTGTTCCTATGATGGACACAACATGGTAGGATTCTGCAAATGTCCCCATCAATGCAATCGTATCCCTGCACCAGACACATCTGTTAGCAACGAGCGGGGTTGTTTTAGGTCAGACAACAGTGAAGGAAAGCGCCACCCTGATGATTTAACCTGGGTCACAATCACAGGCAGATCGGCAAGTGTTCTGTTGCATTGACTGTGTCAGAGGTCAGTGGTTTGTCTGATAGTGTAGCGGATGTCATTAGCTAAATGTGGCTATTCAGAAGCAAATACCATAACTCAGAAAGTGAATTGACACTTCAACTGATCACTCAGGAAGTCAGATCAATTCAGTTGATTAAATGTGGTCAGCAAAAGCAAAACCTTGCAAGTAGACTTCTCCATCAACCTGGATTTTAATTAGATGTTAAAGATCATTTTGGGCCTAGTTATTACTAAAATCCATTTCCAAAATACTCTTTTTAATCCCTGAAGGAAAATAATTTATTGCAGTTGATTTCATGATTTAATTCTCTTCCAAGATTAATTGTAGATGGTTCCAGCTGTGTTCACGAAGGATCTCCTGTAGTTGTTCTGTGTTGCAGTGGATCTGAGGAAATAAAAGCCGTAAATATAAGCATAAATGCTTGTAGGCGTCCTGTATACAAAAAATAAATAAATAACTAAATTTTAAAAAATGTGTGTGAAAAATTTACGATCTGGAAGTATGTTAAAATTAACTGGTTTCTACATAGATAAGATTAAATAAGATTATTTGCCATTACAAATGGTCTCATCTTCATGTAAATTGCAATCATGAAGAAAAAATATGTATAAGAAGATGACACACAAGCATTTTTAATTCCAGGAGTCTCAATAAGCACAGCCAGGAAACCCTGATAATTAATTCCTGTCTGAACATCTTTTGCAGTGAGCGCTTTCAGTAGTTCTGGATCAGACCTGAACTACATTCAGGAGGAATTTTGGACCATTCCTCTTTACAGAACTGCTTCATTCTCATTTGTAGGACGTCTGGTATGAACAGGCTTTGGACTACTTCAGGTTGTTGTCCTGCTGCATCAGTAGCTACGAAGCTCCAGCTTATGTGGACAGCCAGCCCGCCATTGTCCTGGAAAAATATTTTGGTAGAAAGGATTCATTTCCCCCTTGTTGGGTGGTCAAAGTAAGCCCGAATCATGATACTCCCTCCACCATACTTCATCTCTCGGATGGTGTTTTCTTATAGAGTATTCTTGCTGAACAATTAAACTTGTTTCATCAGTCCACAAAACATTTTTCCAGTAGTGCTGTGGATTCCCAAGGTACTCTGGCAAATTTCAGGCATGCAGGAATGTTTTTGTGGGGGGGCAGCAGCTTTCTCTGTGGTGATTTGCCACGAACACCCGGCCTATTAAATGACGTATGAATGGTTGTGTGATGAGCCGAGATGTTTTCCAGATTTAGTCATGTCTTTAAGCCTATAGCTGTTATTTGTCGTTGAGGACGCTGAGTTGTACCTTTGGAGTCACCTTGGCTGGATGCCTGCTTCTATAAAAAAGAGTAGCCACAGTAATAAAATGCCTTCCGTTAAAGACAATTTGTCTAAATGTGGACATGCAAACACTGTCAACTCATTTTTTGCAAGGCATGGTTCACACAAGTATATGCATCTTATGAACAGCTCACCTAAACCTTTTGAGTGTTAGCAATCAAACCACATTGAATCTTATTTCAACGCTAAATCAAATTAGCTCTGCAAAATAGTTATTGTGTTCACTTATTTTTTTCCACCATCTCTGTAAAAGGTGTGTGGGATAAAGAGAAGAAGTTTTAATTGTTTGTTAATGATCAACTTAAGCACACTGGTTTTATCTGCTTTGTGACTTCGATGAAGATCAAACTACATTTTATGGCGACATGACTCAGGAATAACAAAGCACTGGAGTGGATTGTCTCTAGGTGTCTCCGGGAAAATTGTAAGAGTGAAGTTTTGCAAATAATCTTTTGTTTCTCTGTTCCATGTTGTAGTTAAACATAAGGACCGTTCAGATTATACAACCCTGTGAATATGGCTGCAAACGTAAAATCATGATGCCCTGAAAGCCAACATGGAACAATGCTTGTCATCTTTTCTTGACTGATTCTTGACTACAAACTCGTCTTCAACATTTTGAAGGCATGTTTTAAAAATACAAGTAAAGTCTTGAAGCAGAAATGACAATATAAGTAATCTGGTTCCAGCACCTAAACACCTTTATTTTTTCTGATCTCATTTTCTTTAAGTAGAAGTTGAGGATTTAAGCAGCATTTGGAATGTGGTGCTCATGAATGGATAAAATTTCAGACTGATTCCTGAGGTTTCCAAGAAATAATAAATAGTCTTTTTTTTTCTCTTTCTGCCATATGTGCGAAGGAAGAGCATGTGTTTCCTGTATTAAATTGAGAGAAAGAGGTCATTGGAAGTGCACCAACATGTACATTCATGTGAAAAAATAATCTTGCTTTACGTGTCATTACATTATGAAAGACAAAATCTGGCATCTATCAGGCCTTAAAATGCAATGAACAACACATAACTAAGACAGTGTGCTCTCTTTTTTAATGAAAAACAAAGCAAAAGCAGGAATGGCCCACAATTCAGCAGCTTGTAGAAGGACCTTTAGGAGCAATAACTTCAAGTAATAGTTTTCTGTAGGAAGTTATCAGTCTTGCATGAAGGAATTTTGGCCCACTCTTCTTTATGAAATTGCTTCTGTTCATCAGGGTTTGTAGCAGTGATGTGCAGTGAGGTTCATGGCTGGTGAGGCGCTGACGACATCACAATCAGATTTACAAATGCTCTACCAGTCAAAACTTTAAACACTCCTTTGAATTCAATGGTTTTTCTTTGTTTTTATTGCTTTCTGCTTTGTAGATGCATACTGAAGACATCAAAACTATCAGGAGAAATAAATTGTAATTATGTCACAAACAAAAAATTGGGAAAGGACTCTAAATGTGTTTTATATTTTAGATTCCTCTAAGTAGCCACCTGTAGCATACGGCCGTATGTCGAGATATGGGGAAGTCATGGCAGTGTGACATCAGCTGTAAGGCGACTCACGTATGAGAGAACATGGCGGTTGTTGAAAATAAAGCCAGAGTTTGAGTGTAGTCGTCCGTGCATTCTTGGATAAAACATTGGCGACAAGGATGGAGGTTCTTCTTCTCCTTTGCCTCCATCCCTCGCTCTCCCCACTGACCCACCAATTCCGTGGTCTCACTGACACGAGTCATTTCAAATGTTTGTTGTCGCTATGGGACAAGTCAATGCCCCCGACGCTGAGCAGGGCACCCAGCCAAGATGACCACGCTGATCCACAGTCTGGGCAGTGAGGGACAATGCATCTTCTGGACTCTCACAGAGCATCGTGGTCCGGCGGATTGTCTTCTGCTAGTGCTGTCAGCAGCCGGGTGTGCTGGTCCACCGCTATGTCATGGACCTCCAGCGTTTGGCTAGCCTCTGTAAGTTCGGCTCTTTGGAAGATGAGATGATTCGAGATCAGCTAGCAGAGCATGTGTCTGGAAATGGTGGAAATGGCCTTTCAGCTTGAGTCTGCTGCTCAATTAGCATGTCGGCCACCATCCACTGTCTGGGCTCTGGTGCAAAGCTGTTCACATGGTGTACGGTGGAGCTAGATGGTGTTTGCCTGCCACTGCTGCTGGACATTGCTGCCTACAAATCTCTGCTTAACAAGTCCACAGTCCAACGGCTCTTTCTCCGACAATCAGCTGTGGAGGAGCTCTACGGCTATGGAAACACTAAAATTGGGATGGTAGGCACCTCCACCTTTTCCATCCGCTATGGCTCCAGAGCCCTCCTGCCCCGCACAGCTGTCATCATTCCCTGGGATGACTGCTATTATCTGTGCTTCCTTCTCCGCTACTCTGAGATCACTGCATCACTGCATGCTCTTCTTAAGCAGGACACCCTGATCTTGGACCCCTGAATGCTGTCCTGCCATCCATTGGCTCAGGGACAACGTCATGGCAGATCTGCTCTCCAGAGTAGATTTCCACCACATTGGAGTTCTACAGAGTCCCTCTCCTAGACACTTCTGTAACTCCATGACTATATCAATTCATTAAATTTTATTTAGCGTCTATTACAACACAAATTGTCTCTAGGCACTTCTCAGAAACCCAGAGGGGACCAACTGCCTTTCCACTCTTCATCCTCTTCAATGCCCTCCTCACTTCAGCCTCACTAATCTTTGCTACCTCCTGGTCCACAACAGTCCTCCCTCTTCCACTCTTTGTTCTCTTTAATTGTCCTAATTCATCAACTCTCCAAAGTACTCCTTCCATCTTCCACTTCTGTCACCTGTCAGAACATTTCCATCTCTGTCTTTCATCACCTTTGCCTGCTGCATGTCCTTCCTGTCTCTATCTCTTTGCTTTGCCAACCTGTATGAATTATTCTCTCCCTCATTTCTGTCCAACCTAACATACAAATCATCATATGCTCTTTGTTTGGCCTTTGCCACCTCTACCTTCACCTTATGCTGCATCTCCCTGTACTCCTGTCTACTGTCTTCAGTCCTCTGTGTCCACTTCTTCTTAGCTAACCTCTTTCTCTGTACATGCTCCTGCACGTCCTCATTCCACCACCAAATCTCCTTTCCTACCAGATGACACACCAAGTACTCTCTTGTCTCCCTGATCACATTAGCTGTAGTTGTCCAGTCATCTGGAAGCACCTCCTGACCACCCAGAGTCTGTCTCAACTCCTCTGAAAACCCCCCAACACTCTTCCTTTTCCAGTTTCCACCACCTCCTCCTCTGCTGTGCCTTTCTCCTCTTCATCTTCATCACCACCAGAGTCATCCTACACACCACCATCCTGTGCTGTCTGGCTACACTCTCACCTACAGCAACTTTACAATCACTGATCTCCTTCAGGTTACTTCTTCTGCACAAGTTGTAGTCCACCTGTGTGCTCCACCCAATGTTCCTTCCTCTTCTGGAAGAAAGTATTCACAACAGCCATTTCAATCCTTTTTGTAAAGTCTGCCACCATCTGTTGTTCTGTGTTCCTATCCTGGATACCAAACTTCCCCATCACTCCTCCTCATCACCTCTGTTGCCTTCTCCAACAAGACCATTAAAGTCTGCACCACTCACCACTCTTTCATGTCTGGGGATACTCTCTAATACTTCATCTACCTCACTCCAGAGTTTCTCCTTCTCTTCTAACTCACACATCATCTGTGGGGCATAAACACTGACACTGAACATCAACACTGAACATCAGACC
>JBAMYA010000006.1:11372168-11410792 GCA_037176975.1 Arrhamphus sclerolepis | reverse complement strand
CACACACACACACACACAGTTCTACACAAACATAAACTTCCTCTATTCTGTCTCTTAAATGGAGTAGGTATAAAATATGTATAGGTATAAAAATACACTACAAATTAACTATAAATAAATAAAATAAATATCTGGCTTTATTTATATAGCAACCTATTATTACACTCCTCCAAGCCCCCCACCATTCTGTCATTTAAAAAGAAAGTGACATAAAAATGGTTCATGTGATGAGATGCACTTTTTTTTTCCTTCCATGTTTGCTTCTTCAATTAATAGTGGGTTATAATGATGGCAACAGAAGAGAAAACCCTGTATTTTATAGTTTCAGTTCATCTATCGATGGTTTTGATGGTTTTGCTTTAACAACATATTGCTGCACAACTCTGATTGTGCCTTGTACACACAGGAACAGAAGATCTGTCAGCGATATGACCAGCTCATGGAGGCGTGGGAGAAGAAGGTGGAACGCATGGAGAACAATCCCAGACGCAAAGCCAAGGAAAGCAGAACCCGGGAGTACTATGAACGGCAATTCCCTGAGATCCGCAAACAGAGAGAGCAGCAGGAGCGCTTCCAGAGGTATCGGTCTTTACCAGTGACGGGTCAAAGCAGAGATTTAAAATCGCACTGAGAGCAATTGATTCTCAGTTGTTGGCCTCAGCTGGGCCTCATTCAGGAAATCTTCAGTAGATTTGCACAAAATGCAACCAAAACTCGTATTTGTTCATGAGAATGTTCATTTTGTTTGAATAGATTTCATAAGAATAGTCATTTGCACAAACTGAGCAGGCTCGTGTGCTTATGTTGCATTGTGAGTCGAGAACGGCTCATCAAAAACTGCTGTTTTCTCCACTTTACATAAATGCAGTTATGTTATATATTTGCTTTTACTTTTGTAGCCTGGGGCCAGGCACACAGGCATCAGCTTTTTGAAGACAACATGAACTGCAGTATTTAAGAATAATATATTGATAAACAGATGAATAGATTAAGGAAAAGTTAATTTACAGTCAATGATGATTGGCAAATCATGATTCTAGTTTCCTCAGAAGCTGAGAAACAAAAGGTTTTAGTCAACATTTTCCATTTTTCCAAATAACCTTTAGGTTTTAGCAAGACTTTGTACACTCTTAAGCTTTGTTCTAAGGCTTTCAGAACCTTGGACCAGAACCGGTGTCACTAGTTTAAGATCTAAAGAGAAATTTAAGATGGATTCCTCAGTATTGTTCCTCAGAAGCTAAACAGTTTTTTTTTTTTTTTTAAGACAAAAATGGAGGACACTACGAAGAGGACGATGGTCCGTTCTTTTAAAGCAGGGATATAGTGTCACTTGGTGCCTCTGGGAAGGGTGGGAAATGGGGTCACGGTCCAGTGTCTGGTTGTTCCTAGCATTCTTGTTCTGTGCTTTCACTGAAATGTCAAGGAAATGTTTTCACTTCATCACTGTTTATGTTGGCTACTAGTCTGTTGAGGAGTACACAAGAATGGATTATTCATTATTCATTCATCCAGGGAAGTTTTGTTTATATCCTTTATTTAACCAGAAGGGACTAACTGAAATCGATGATTTCTTTTGCGAGGGCGTCTTTGCTTAAAGATGGCAGCCACATATACACAACCACGTATGAACAGTTGAAGAATGCTTAAAAATAAGGTCATCAGTCTTAGTTGTCATAAAAATACCAAGGTCAAAACAGCTGAAAATTGTAAACCAAAAATGATTTGTCGATCTTTTTAAGCAAGACTGTCTGCTTTAATTTAAAGCCGTCTTAGAGCTTATTCCAAGAACAAGAATAGCATTTTTTAATATGAACATTTTTCAATCTTTCTTTTTTAACCTGGCCAATTTCATTAATATCAAAACTCTTTTGCATGGAAATTCTGAATAAAACAGTGACTGTCCGATTAACTGATGAACCTCAGTGCTCCATTGTAAACGTTTATCAGCTGTGATCCTTGATTGTACTGACGCAGCCAGGAATATTACCTCCTACCTTCTGTAAGATCTTCCCAGCAGGTAATTCTATAACACCATCCAACAATAGATTTAGACAGTTCTATGTTAATATGCTTTTGCTTTAGTATTGCATAATCCATTGGGTTGAAAGCCTTATATCTTTCAAAAGGGCTGTACAGGGCTGCTTATTTTCTAAAACATCAATTAATTTTTTATTACTTTCAAGGATTGTAATTGTGCTGTGGTCTTCTGTAAATCCTGATTGACAATCTGATGATGTTATTCTTGGATAGAAACTCTTTTCAGTTGAGAATCTTAATAAGGACAGACAACTTGGATATGGGTCTGTAGTTGTTTAAATCTGTAGGGTCACACAAGGGAAGAGCAAAGGCAAATAATTTTATTTGTAAGCAACAAGAGATTAAAAAGATGTGTCAGAGGTGGTGCAATTACATCTGCTGGCTTCAAAAAGTAAGGCACGAGATTATCCGGATCTAGCAGTCATTGTTCATAGAGCCATGAAAGTTTAAAACAACTGGAAATACTAATGAAAGCTGAGGGAATATCTTTTCAACACACGTAAATTAAATGTAGTAATATGACTGTGTAATATTAGTGTTGAATCCCAATATCCTTGGTTTTCACAGAGTTGGACAAAGAGGAACAGGTCTTTCTGCAACAATTGCAAGAAGTGAGCATGAGATTTCGGAAATTATTGATGGCCTCTCTGAACAGGAGGTAGGTACTAACTACTGTGCATTTGAAATGTATTTTAGGATTTTTTCAACTGTTTGGGTTTAGTGGTGCTGAGCTTTGAGATTAGATGAGTGTAAGCAGTAAGATGACTCATCAAACAAGAGGAACCGTCTCTGTTGGACTAATAGCTGCCTCTTCCTGTCTGTGTTCCACAGAACAACGAGAAACAAATGAGACAGCTGTCAGTCATCCCACCCATGATGTATGACTCTGAGCAAAGGCGAGTGAAGTTTATCAACATGAACGGCCTAATGGATGACCCAATGAAGGTGTACAAAGCCCGGCAGTTCATGAATGTTTGGACTGAGCATGAAAAGGAGATCTTTAAGGAGAAGTGAGTTGCTTTGTTGGCTTCAGAAAATATTTGGGTCACTGTGTGTGTCTGTGGTGCAGAGAGTTTATGGGCCTTAGTCGGCACATTTGGAGCAAACAGTTCTAAGGGGACTGAGGGTTTCAGGGTCTGGGGATCCCCTTTAAGGACAAACTTAAGTTTATGGGCGTTTACTTTGCACTTTTGCTGCCGATAGAAAACTTGAATTGGAATTCTTTTTCCTGACGTTTACTTTTTGAATTATTTTGATTTTGTTTGTACATTCATCATTTTACACTTACATTATCAGAAGTAATTACTGTACAATTACACTGTTTCATCATACAGCTGCATGACAGGTTGTTCATTTCATGCTAGGAAATGTTCTTCCTTGAAGTAGGAACTAAAAACAAACACAATGAAACCAGTTCCATGAGTTACAATTGGTCATAGTTCCTGTGGTCCAGATATAAAAAAAGGAATAGATATAAGGACTATGAAAAGGTTCCTGTGGTCCTAAACCAACTAATGATGCCTTGCTGAGAGCTTATGTATTTTTGGTTCTGCTTGTATAATTATCAAATTCTCTTTGCAGGTTTATACAACACCCCAAGAATTTCGGCTTCATTGCGTCATATCTAGAAAGAAAGGTAAACTATGGCTTGTGCTATAATTTTATAATGTCCCTTTTATGTAACATATAGCAATCAGTATAATTTAATTAATACTCATCAATGTTATTGCAGAGTCTTGTAGGTTGTCGTTGACTATTTAGATGTTTTCTAAAAGAATTTTTCCATCAGACCATTTTCTGGTAATTCTGATATTAATAATAATATATTTTTTTAAAAATCCAATAGCTTGATACTGAGAATTCTATAGGTCCACTTAGTGTTTTGTCATTTAACTATATAAACAGTCATTCAAGATATAAGATATCCATGATAATGAACCAGTTAAAATTTTGCATACATCATGTTCTTTTATTTTAGAGTGTTGCCGACTGTGTTCTGTACTACTACTTGACCAAAAAGAACCAAAACTACAAGACACTGGTGCGACGAAACTATGGAAGACGGAGAAAGAACCAGGTAAGTCAGGAACAGCAATACTTTAAATAAGCAAACTTCAGAGGCAGTGTCGTGTACAGAAGATCTGCTATTGAAACGGTCTTTGTAGTGTGCATTTCTTTCACGTGGTGGGAATTGTCAGTCTTATTTACCACATCTGTTTCACGTCCTTTCAGACTGAAAAAGCATATTTGTCTTCTATTACATCTTGAAAAATGTTAATTCTCCCAGAGATGCTTCAGCACACCCCATGGCTTCAATGTCAGCTTGAAATAGCAGTTTCAAATGCAGGCAGTGTTTTGGTTCCTCTGTGTTTCACACATGCAGTGTACTACACACTACCTGGCACTGTAGACTGTTTTGTCTGGTTTGCAGGTGTTTTGGGCACTGCAACTGTAAGGAAGCAAAAGAGAGAGAGAGAGAGAATATAAAAAGCCATGCTGATCATTGTTGGCATTGAATAGTAGCTCCCATGTGTTGTTGATATGAAGTCAATATGGTGCAGATGAGGCTAGATAAAGGACAAGTTGACTCCTGTTGCTGTGGAAACAGAACATCAGAGAACTGCTGTTTCATCTTCTAGCTCAGGTAGATGTTAGAACAATGCTGTTGAAGCTACCTAGTCCGGCTATGTAGTCCTCAGTTACCATGACCAACAGGTAACCAAATAAAATAAAAAAGTAAATGAAATATAAAAGTTCCCAAAAGTAACCATTAAAAGCAAAAAAAAAAAAAAAGTAATAATGTGTAAATTAGGGCTGCATAAACGGTTAAAAGAAGATCAGTCTCAATTTATCCTCTTTTTAATGTTATTTCACTTCCATGTATATTTCTGGTATTTACATCATGTTGCAGCTTGGTGGTCAGCACTGTTGCCTCACAGCTAGAAGGTTCCTGATTCCAGCCTCCACTGGGGCCTTTCTGTGTGGAGTTTGCATGTTCTCCCCGTGCTTGCGTGGGTTCTAACCGGGTACTCCGGCTTCCTCCGACGTGCTCCTTAGGTTGATTGGTGTTCCTAAATTGTCCCTAGGTGTGAGTGAGAGTGTGAATGGTTGTCTGTCTACATATGGCCCTGCGATGGACTGGTGACCTGTACCCCCGCCTTTCACCCGAAGTGAGCTGGGATAGGCTCCAGCAGACCCCCTTGACCCTGCACAGGAAATAGCGGGTATAGATGATGGATGGATGGACATCATGTTGCATTCTGTATGCTGCACTTGCTCACATATTTCCTTCATAACAATCCCATATGCCGTAAGCCTCATTTGTGCTTCTACGTTGCAACTCTGCACATAGCGTACTTGTTGGACATGTGCTTGTGTCACTCTGTAATTACACCTCTAAAAACTTGGTGGTAGTGAGGTTTTTCTGCTGCAGTGTTGAGCTTCATTTTTTATTTCTTACCCGGGTTCATATGGGTCCTTGATATCCTTGAAATCTTAATGTTGTGTTTTCAAGGTTTGAAAAGTTCTTGAATTTTGGATAAACTGTTTGAAAATGCTTGAGATTTTTTCATTTTCTGTTCACAACAAATCACTATCTAATTCAGCCAATTCAGCTGATTTGTTGTTTGTTGGCTATATTTACGCCAAACTAGAATTCAGACTTAATGAAGTTTAACTATCTTCTTAACAGTGATGCAGTTTATTGAAAGTGAATTTTAGGGCAGTGCTCCAAGGCCTGCAACCCCACAACTGAAATGCAGGCCTTTAAGGATGCGCTGGCTTGACAGTAGGCCTTCTGCACACTGGCCTGATATCTGCTATTTTAAGGCATGTTGCTTCAGTTACTTCTGTATGTGGATAGTGTCTCAGCATCTAGGACAAAGACATACTCAAACTTAGTGTGGTGTCACTGTAAAATGCAGTTCTAGATGGACAACTGAAAATGTATTGTTTTCCTTTAACAGCTATTGTGCCTCATTCATGAATGTGTGCATGGAAATATTCCTATTTTTCTCGCAAAAAATAAGTGCGTGTGTAAAATCACCGTGGGATTTGTGACACCTGCGTACCTGACAATTTTGTTCTTACCACTGTGCGTATGTTTGTGAATCAGACTTGTTCTAATTTCACAGGCGCATGCTTACAGTTTGTGATTAGCATACTACCACGCCCCCATTTCTCCAAATAAGGAAACCGTCTGCCTCGAGTTGATTCATGAATGAATGAAGTGGTTCTGCGAGGAGAGAAACGTACATTTCACAGTTCATGTATTGTATTTCATGTATGAGTCAGTCGGTGGACCTTTGATTAGAGCTTTAATCAGGTCTTAAAAGTTGGGTCAGACCCGGTTCGAGCCTGAAATAATCCAGCCAGATATTTTATATTTTGATTTTTAACAACACGTTTACAGCCCAACATTATTCAAAATTGTGCACGTACACAGCTCTTTTGCCTTTTGCCAAGAATGAATCATTTATAGCCTACATGTCGCATCTTTTACATTTCACATAACCCACTGGCTCATTATTTTTATTATGTGCATAGTCAAAATCTCCACACCTCACTTCAGATCTTCAGTTTTAGCTTTGATGTGCAAGAGGTGACCCGTTTTCCTCACTCACCTTCCTCATTTGCGCGTACTTATGGTCTGAGGAAGTTTTATGTTTGTTTGCAGAGTAAGAACAAATTCAGGTAAGAAATTATTGATGAATCCCAAATTAGTCAGTCAAACGGTATGCACAGATAAAGCACAGATTTGTGAGTACGCACTATTCGTGAATGAGGCCCATTGTCTTTGTTTACCTTGTCTTGGTTGGTATACTTCACCAAATATGTTATAAACTGGTCGCAGAGTGACTTTCTGAGTTCCTTCTGCCGTCTACTTGTTACCTCATTTCAAAAATAATTACCTTTATGCTGAAAATATCTGTTTTGACAGTGATTTGGATTGTACAGCAAGGAAAGCCTGGATTGTTCTTTTGGTCAGTTATTGTAGATATGGGCAAAAAGTGTGCAACATTCTTGCATGTTTCTCAAATTCTCCCACTACAAAAAAAACTTTCCTCAGACACAATTTTGTAGGGTTACTAATGCTGAATCCTGGAGTTTGTGCCACCCAAGAAGATTGTGACTAGTTTTAAGAAGCATAAAAAGCCACAGCGCGGTTGTTTTTCTTCTTCTTTGTTTTTCCCTTTCCCCCATAGCAAAAATTATAATAGGTGCAATATAATAGCGAACTATTTTCCAGCACTTACTGTGCAGATGTGTCTGATTAGGAGAAACCATGTGCTGAAAGACTTAAAATATTGATTTCAATTACTTTACTGGATTTTTCCTCCTCCTCTCTTGGTTTCACTGGTTTCACAGCCCTTATGCAAACAGTCTGTCCAGTACATCCACTGATACATCAAAGTTTTGGTTGTTGACAGTTTTAAACTGAAGGGGAAGGGCACAATAATATTTAGTTTTTAATTTAAGAGATTGCCAGAAATCCCTTATAGGTACCTGTTATATAGTTGTGACTTTTGCATCTTTCAAAGTTTGGACCTCTCATCTATTGAAGACTTGCCTTGCTTCTTTCTGTGACGCAGAAGTAAATATGGAGATGCATGCGCAGTCGGTATAATATTCACTATTTGCCAGATTTTGATTTGTTGGATTTTTTTTTTTGTATTGCACAAAAACAAAGGTTATTTGAGATGAAAAACATTCTTTTCTTTTTTTTTTTTTTTCATTGCCATTTGGAGAAATGTGTATCAGTGATGTGCCTTAATTACAATTTGAGTGAGCAGAGTGAGTTGGAGTGTGAAGGAAAAGGACACAGTGAGCAACAACAAGAGCAGTGGAATGTAGGGCAAGTGAGTGAAACTGAAGGGGGGGGGGGGGTTAGATGGTTGGTGCTGGCAGCTTATCCGCTGAGTGTGCTTGGTATTTTTTTTTTTCTTCCTTGTTTCCATTTCCTCTTTCCTCTTTATTCTAGAAAGAGTGAGTGAGATAGTGAGAGAGAATGCACCCCTTTCTAAAAAGCCATGTTGGTACAGGCCAGCCATCTGACAGGCCCAAAAAACTCACTGTGCTGCTGTGAGTGCCAATCAAAGAGGAGTGCTCCAGAAGGGATTACCTTGAGTGACCCTGCATAGATTAGTGCGTGCATGTGAGATGGACAATTCTTTGAGCGGCTTAAGCGGCCTGATGACACGCTTTCCTGGAATATGTGTGGTGGTGCCGTGGCACAGCAGCCCTTCTAAGGAGCTCTGCTATGGTGCTGTCCTGCCCCTCCACTGCTACCGTACCCAGCACTATGGAGGCACTGGAGGGTAAATTCACATTTGCAACACGAGTAAGCTTTGGCACACAGCAGATGGAAGGATTTTTATGACCAGCAAATGAGCGTGCAGGTATGTCACTAACTTTGATACCAGAGCTTTTTAGTTTAAACCATACTTTCGCTGTTTATTTCTTGCCCGATGACTACTTGTCTTAGTCTTTCATGTACCCTCTGTTCGTCTTTGCCTGGGCAGTTACTTTCTTAGCCTACATATTTTTTGAGGCTTGTAGGCAGTCAAAGACATCTATTTTAGGGTAGGTTTTCTGGGACATGTGCAGAAGGGGCTTTCATTTAACACCCAAGTCAAGGCTCTGTGCTGTTGTACTTGTATGTGTGCTGGGAGCTAGGTAGCATTCCCTGTGGCAAGATGTGAAAATATGCCAGTTAAATTTCATGTCACATTTTTTAAACACTTCTTGGGCAAATGTGTGCATATGTTGGGGAGCGCAAATTTAATAAATAATTAAATAAAGGAGGAGTCCAAAAAAAAGTCATCTGAACTTTAATGACTGTGCTTCTGATCTAAATATTGGCCTGGTTTATGATCACAGGAAAGACAAACAAGCAATATGCATCAGTCTGCATTTAACATTTTTGCAGAAGCTGCGCTTGCAAACACTGCATTGGACATGAAAGTAGAGTTTAATACCACACTCCCTGGTTATGCATGCATGTTTTCTTGCTCATGTTTTGGTCTGACTTTAGAATTTCTGCAGTAAATTAATATTGTGAGTATGTATGTGTTTAGTTTCTTGGCTTTTTCACAATTTGCTGTTGGACCAGCTATAACCAGTGACAGATTATTATGTTGTTCTTTTGTTTTGTTTTTTTATTTCAGTTTCATTATTTTTTTGTTTAAATACTCATCATTAAACATTCATGTTTGTTCGCAGTTATTTACAAATAAGCCTTCGCATTCTATTCATGGCAACATTTTCCATATGTAGACTACATAAATCTGTTGGGTGTAACACTTTTTAGGTTATGTATTTCACTGAAGTTGGCAGGTGTGGTCTAAAGTGATGACTATGTCATGTTTAATGAAAATAATAATAAGCAACTCTAATTAAACATTACAAAATGCTTTCCTGACACTTTTGAAATGGCTGACCCATTGAAAATGTTTTCAATTATTAATGGTTTTTTTTTTTTTGTTTGTTTTGTTTTTTTAAAGGCATGTTATTGAAAAGACAGGAAATTGCTACAACGCATCGCAAAGTTACTTGAAATGAAGCCCATTCGCTTTCCTCTATGGAGCGATAAACTGTCATTGCATTATGAATAGCAATTAAATCAGTGAGTTTCGGAACACAAGGCACTTTGTGTAAAACTGAATATCAAAAAGTAGGGGAAAAGTCTTTTAAGACATTAGCAGCAAGTTTAGAAGTTGAATTTTGTTTTTCAGTTCATCTTCAGTATAAAAAGGTTCATCTTGATAATCTTCGACAGCATCAAAGTTTTATTTGTTTTGTTTTGTTTTTTTAAACTTGGTTTGCTCTTAATTAAAACAACAAAGAGTCCTTTGTGTAATATAGTCACCTGATAATTGTGCTCACACGATGTACTGTATATATTCCCCTTAAAAAAGTGAAGACTTGTTTTTCCTTTAAGTTTCAATATTTGCACCAAAACAAAACGAAATAATTAGAATTTCAGTCTACTCGATGATTGTGGAGTCAGCGAGACAACTTCTTCAGTTACTTCTTCCAGCAGTGCTATAAATTTTGCATTGAATTCTTTAGAATAGGGCTGAAAGCAAAAAAGCATGGTCTTAGCATGGTCATTGTAATATTTACATTTAAAGATGGAACTGATCTGATCTGATATTGCCATTGGGGCCCAATACAGACCTAATTCACTGATCAGATCTTGGAATGACAGGAACAATGAGTTTTCACCGTTAATAATTCAGATAGTGTTCAGATACAGTGTTTATGTTTCGAATGCATTTGAATGGTTGGAGTGTGTAGATGTTTTTTTTTTTATTCCATAATAAAAATAAACTTTTATTGCACCTATTCAGTTTGAAAATGGGAAACAACCACCTTTTAAATCAGAATCGATATCAGTTATCTGGAGTCATATTATCAAAATTGGACTGGAACTCAAAAATTTCAATTAGTGGCTCTGTGGATTTTGAATTATTTTGTCATTGCAGAAATTCCTGCGCTCAAACAGACAGACAGACAGTAGAGAAAGTTTTAAGTTTATTCTTGTTTGGTGCACAATGATTCCTCTATCGGTTATGAAATGGTTTATAAAATGACGACTCTTGTCAGTTTTTTTTTTTTTTAATTTATCTATGAAGTCCACAATTAAGATTTTGTTTGTCTATCCTTCATTTACAGAGTGAGCAAATATATGCTACTCTTAAAATGCCTCTGTTCATGATTTTCACAGCAGGATTCCTTCATGCTAAAGTGGTAATCGAGAGCCTGATTTTCAATAGACAGTTTTTTACAGGTTTACAGGTTTTTGTCTTTTTTTTCTTCACTGTTTTATAGTCCTCTGCAGAGCTCCCAGCTACCATGGTAACACAGTGCTATGCTTGATATTCCCTTTTGGTTTTTTTTAATAATTTGATTATTTTATGTATTTTGGTAGTCCATAATGAATTTCAAGTAAAGAATTAATGCTTAATGATAACAAAGGTTTTTTTTTTTTTGTTTTAAATTTCCTGTTCCTGTACTGGGGTTGCTTGTAGCAAGATTGAGGGATTCTCTGGCGGTCCAAGTTATGTGGTAGGAAATGGTAGATTGACTTGTGGCTTCCGTAATTTCCTAAATCAAATAGGACTTATGAATCAGCAAAAGAGGCCAGAAATTAAAACTCTTAAAATATTCAAGACAGGTCAGGAAAGAGCTTCATTGAAAAACATTGAGGGACCACAGAACCACAGGAGCTCATTGACTTTTGGAGAACATCTGTGTAGAGGCTCTTTACGCTGTGTGTGAGAAGACGTAGGAATGCCACGGCTCTCTGACCAACTCCAAAGCAAACATTGGCCCTCCCTGACCCAACCAGTACAGCATCTCCCAGAAGGACACGTATGGACAGATTATCTCAGCAGAAACCAACTGGTCTCCTCTTATGGAAAGAAAAGAAAAAGGATCTTCAGTGCAACTGTGATGTGGTTCTCTGTACATCTGTCTACTTGCAGTCCAAACTTAAGAAATGAGGAGCCAGGTTCTGCTGTATGATGATGTACCCTGTCATACCAACTTTATGATATTGTCAGATGAATATTTCTGTTTTGTCAGTGTAATATTCTAAATATGGGTTAACAATTCATATTTTGAACTTCTGTTGATGGAAAATATCCCATTTAGAATTCTTGTCTACTTGTCAGAAAAGTAGTTGGTTAGGAACAGCTTTGGAAGAATGCACATCTAACAGCAGTGAGGTCAGTCCTGACTTAAATCATCTGGCTTTATCGATAATCTTTAAGGGAAAGTTTTGCAGTAACTGGGCAATAAAATGCTCTTTTCTTACTGACATTGAAAACTTGCTGTGCAGCTCCATTCCAGTGCAGAATCCCTAAGATTGTTGGCTGTGTATAATCGGCCACGAATTCTGCAAGTCGGAGACACTGAGACACTGCTGACTTGACTAAATGATGAGGCAGCCAGGCTCCTCATGTACTGTCATGTTGTTGTAAAATAAACAGATGGCCACATCCCGATTTCTTTTTTTTTTTCCACCTCCCATAAATGAAACCTGTATCTACCTTCTCTTTTCCTCAGTCCATATCTCTTTGCCTTTACCGTTGAGTGAAGGAAGCACATTCCTTGGCCCCATCTGGTACCAGCATGGGATGTTTGGCTTGGCAGAGCCAGACTTGTTCCAGCATAGTGCTTTCATGGAACAGTCAGGAGGAAGCATTATGTGGTGTACCGCACTTGCAGTGATGATAAAGAATGTTGTGTCCTCTCTGTCTCTCTGTTAACCCAGTTTTCAGAATGTGTATAAAATAATTCCATTACTCAATACAGGAAGAAATATCATTCAAAAGACACAGATATGGTTGTTTCTTGGAGGTTCTTCGTTAAATTTGCTATAATAAGTCGATGAGTGCAAAGTTCGTGATTCTTAATCGCTTTTTCCTCCACTGAGACTAATTCTTATAAGATCAGGCCACCTAGAATAATGTCTGTAAGGGGGGTTGTTTATGCTGGACAATAAAAGGTCCTCAATCTGCATCTTCAAGCACTTAGAAAGTTGAAACCATCCATCCGTCCATGAACTTGTGCTTATCCGCGTTCGGGTCACAGGGGCAGAAGCCGAAACGTAGAGGCCCAGACCTCCCTCTCGCTAGCCACCTCCTCCAGCTCTCCCAGGAGGACACCAAGGCATTCCCGGGCCAGCCAAGAGATATAATCTCTCTAGCATGTCCTCTGTCTGTCCCATGGCCTCTCCCTGTTGGACATACCTGAAACACCTCCCCTAGAAGGCGTTTAAGGTTTGTGCATCCTGACCAGATGCCCAAAGCACCTCACCTGGCTCCTCTCGGAGTGAAGGAGCAGTGACTCTACTCTTGAGTCTCTCCCAGATGTCTGAACTTCTCACCCTATCTCTAAAGGAGAGTCCAGCCACTCTACAGAGGAAACTCATTTTAGATGCTTGTATCTGCGATCTCATTCTTTCAGTCACTGCGCACAATTTATAACCATAGGTGAGGATACGTACAAAGATTGACCAGTAAATGAAGAGCCTTGGCTTTTGGCTTGCTCGCTCTCCACCTCTTCACGCTCAGCTGCAAACAGCTCCAGTGAGTGCTTTTTGCAGATGATGTGGTCCTGTTTGCATCATCGGGTGGGGACCTTTAGCTGAGATGAAATCTCTGAAATGTCTTTTGGGGCATAAGCACAGAACTAATCATTCCAAGAGATCCTTTATTTTATTTCATTTCATTTCATTTTATAATTTTTTTGCATGGTTTTAAATGGTCCTCTAGACTTGCAGAGCCAATGAAGGAAATCACAGTCCTGGAAGACGGCTATTATGTTTGTCTAAACGGCGAGTTTGTTTTCACATCTGCACTGAAAGATTGATGGGACATAGGATTGATGAGTTTTATTAACCGGAATCACTTTTTTAATGTCAACATTTTTTTTTATTCTTTTTCATTTTTTATGTGTTATTAACTCCTCTTTTTTTTTTTGTTTGTTTGTTTTTCTTCTCTGCAGCAAATTACACGCCCCTCACAAGAAGACAAATCAGACGACAAGAACGAAGAAGAAAAATCTGAGAAGTCAGAGAAAAAAGAGGACGAGGAAAAGAAGGACGAGGAAGAGAAAGATGAAAAGGAGGAGTCTAGGTAAGTTGTGTGCAGTTGTTTGGAGTGCTGTCTCCATTTTATTAATCCTGCATACTAAATGGGGAAACAAGATTTTATTTTTGTCACTGAAGAGGCTTGGGCAGGGCTACCTATAATGCTAATCTTTTATAGCATTTTATTTGTAGATCTGATGTGAAATGGTCATCAGTCAGGAAAAAATGTTGGTGATTCTCAGCTCTACATAATCTTGGCTCTTCACAGAATTGGTGTTTTTCTCTTAGCATCACATCTTTCTCATTATGTTAAAAATGCAGCCCCAAGTTGATTTGTAAATAATGGTTTACATGGAGGTAGCAAAAGGGGACAAAGGTGGCCTTGTGATGTAGTTATATATTACATGAATCCTAGCTAGTTAGATGCTGATGTTCAGAAATCGTCTTCTCATACCTTGGTTTTTATAAGTTGGTAATTTAAGTTGCTCTTGTCTTTCTGTAATATTCACCAAACCAATCTGGCCATTCTCATCTGACCGCTGACATCACAAAGGCATTTTTGTCTGGAGACCTGCTGCTCACTGTACATTTTCCATTTTTCAGACCATTCTCTATAAACCCTTGAGATGAAAATCGATCTAGATTAACCATTTCTGAAATCTAACCAGCCTGTCCAGCACCAAAAACCATGCGTTCAAAGTTCATTAAATCACCTTTCCTCTCCATTCTTATGCCCAGTTTGAATTTCAGGAGACCATCCTGACAGTATTTATATCTTTTTAGTAATGGGTTTAAATTAAGTAGAAAACCAACGTGTTATTGGAGCCAATTCTGTGAAGAGCCATGACTGTTTGTTTGTTTGTTTGTTTGTTTGCCTGACCAATACGCCAACACCAGTACGGGGCGGGGGGCTGAGCAAGTGGTTCCCCACATCCACATCCATGGATGAGGGGCCCTTGAGCAAGGCACCTGAAACCCCCACCTGCTCCCTGCACCATGGCAGCCCACTGCTCTGGGTCTAGTAGCCCAGATGGGTTAAATGCAGAGAAGGAATTTCCCCACGGGGATCAATACTAGTATATAAAAAAAATATATTTATATATAGTTTCCCCAGTCAATCAACTTGCCTGTCTGCCCAGCTTGAGTGTAAACAGTTTCCAATATCTAATTATTATCTTTAGTCACTAAAGAAAAGAGCAGATTAGAAGAAGTGCTGCATTACTGCATCAACAGAGAACAGACACTTGATTTTGGAGTCAAAATCTCTTGTTTCCCTCTCCAAAACCACAGGGACATTGGCAAGGACAAAGAAAAGTGTGACGGTGGGGAGGACGAGGACGGAAAAGAGCAAAACACGCCGCGCGGCAGAAAGACCGCCAACAGCCAGGGTCGCCGCAAAGGAAGGATCACCACACGCTCCATGGCCAATGAGGCTGCATCTGTTGCGGCTGAGGAAGCACCTCCCTCTGCTCCTGAGTCAGCCGTGCAAGATCCTCCACAGCTCCCTAAATCTGACCCAGTACAGAAAGGTGGGAAGGAACCTGCAAAGCCCCTGACTCCAGTAGCTTCAATGGAAACTAATAAAGGTGAATCCTTTCTGTTTGTTGGAAGAGTATTCTTTTCTATCATGTAGGTTTTATCACAATACAAATATGAGCTGTCAGGTTGGGAAATATACATTTTTAAGAACTTTTATAACTTTCACAAATTATACCTCTGTACCTTTTTGTCTACCTACATGGACAAGAGGTTTGTCATTTGTCATCATATTTTATCTCTTTAGACCTTTTAAAATAATTTCATGTTTCGGTTACTATGTTAAAGACGTCATTATTTACATAATTATTTTTCACACAGTAAGACAAGATTGACAAAGTAACAAATAGGTCTGCAAATACAAAGTGAGTGGAAAATGTAGCATATAAAATAATACTTTTTTGTATAAATAAAAGAGAGCCGTTACAGCAGGTGAACAGAATAATTTGACATTAATGAAAAATGAAGCAGCTGAAGCAAAACTGTGTATAAAGTTCACAAATCAAGATGTGCGTCAAGCCTGATTTTGTTTTTCTTCCTGGAAATAAAAGTATATTAACTTCATTGCCTCCAATGATATGATTGTAGCACTCAGAGATTTTCTTCCTACCCTCTTCATCAGAGGCCTGCCTCTCCAGGCTCATCATTTTTGTGTCCCCATTCCATCTTTATCCCATCTCTTGTCAGAACTTAGCTGTACTGTGGATTGATTGAAGAGCGCATTTGGACATAAACCTGTATTGCATCCTTTTTTGTTTTTACGTTATTCCACTCTCATTATCTGAAAGGGGAACATGGCAGATAGAAGCTGTAATGCACTATTTTGTAGCTGTTCTCATGCTACTGACACTCGTACTCTTCTGCCCTTTTCAGATTTATTGAATTTGCCTCGCACAAGTGTGTTTAATTAGCCCACCTCAACATGTCCATTTGCCAGATTCTTGATATATCGTGGTTTATTTTGGACTAGTCAACTGTGTGTGGCAACGTTCTGAGAGTGTGGGACTGTTTGTTTGCTCTGTTGTAATCAGTGATGTTTCTTAGAAGTACGCGATTGTAGTGCTATAGGGCAGCTGTGGGTCAGTCTAGCCTGGTTGAAATGGTGCCATTTAAGTTCTGTTGGCTCAGTGGGAGACAACACTGTGGGGTTAATAGAGCATGGTGCATGTTAAATGCTAGATTGTGGGCAGTTAACTTTCATCTATGTATCAATGAGCATGCTAGAGGGGCCTGACTTGCCATTGGAGAAAAAAATATTTTACTGTCAAAGAAGGAAGCTTAGTCTCATAGACATTAATTAAACTTAATGTAACAGAGTCTGTAGTTGGGGGGCACCTTTTCAAATAGACCCTTTAAACAATGAGAATGGGTTTCTTCATCTTCAAGGAGCTTGATGGGGGTTTAGACCGCCTTTTAATGTCAAGGGTACAACTGCGGCTATATTAGTCCAAATGTTTACACAGTCTCAGTGGGTGCCTTGGAAGAGGGTGGGCTGGAGTTCATTTATCCCTCTACACACTAACCATGCACTTCTGTGAATTTTGTTTGGGGGGGGAAGAGCTGTTTAGCCAAACTGAAGCAGGAAGGAGGAGTTTTCCTCTGTGTTTGTGTCAGATGTGCAGTGTCACAGTACAAGTGGTGGGAGGGTTTTTAGGTTGGCTGCTCTATCTGCCTATTTGCCTCCATCCAAGGCCATTTCTCAGAGAGCGAGACACGGCTCTAAACTCCTCCACTGTCTGGTGTTGCATCAGCTGACCATGTCGCCCTCCCCTTACGGATTAGGGAGGAGGGCTTGCTCCAGGGCTTTGGGGAAGGGGAGAGAAGGAGAGAGGGAAAAGTATGAGAGAGTGAAAGGAGGCGAGTGAGCTAGAGTGAGAGTCTGAGAGAACAGGTCTCTGCAGCCCCTAAGTGTAAACAGATTATTAGATTAGTGGCCATGAGAAGCAGACAGATGAAGAAAAGGATGTCACTTTCTCTCTTTCTGTCTTTTTCACTCCTGCCTTCACTTTCTTTTATTTTACGTCTTTTTTGTCCGTGCTGATGGCGCTGTCTCCTCTCTCTGTGATTTAGCTGGTGCGGGTGAAACCGGAGAAACTTCTCGCTGGACCGAGGAGGAGATGGAGGTCGCCAAAAAAGGTAGTGTTTTGATTCATTTCTTCCTCTCATCACCATTTCCTTCCTGTATCTTTCTCTCTCACTCTCTCTCTCTGCGGCTGACACTCCTCTCCTTTTTATGATTCCCTCCACCCCCCCATTTGACTTTTACAATTTCTCTCATGATGATCTGATATGGTGTTGCCCAACCCATTTCTTATATGCGCACCACAATGAATGCTTGCGTGCATTGTGTGGCTGATTCCTTATTACTACTGCTTAAGGAGTAATAGGGCTTGGGATTTGTAGTTATGTTAATGTTAACTCTGCTGTAAAAAATATTTTGTTGCATTTGTCTTTTAAACTCGGGTTATTAATTACTGTGCTTGCTCTCTCAGTTGTCAGGTTGCATGCCATTCAAAAGTGCCTCTCCTAACTTTTGGCTCGACTTTGTCGGTATAGCCTTCCACACTGGGTTCTTGAGTCTCAGTAGCTGAAGACAGTGTGAATAAAGAGATTAAGAAGGATTAATAAAGACCATTGGATGGAAATATTTATTTCCATTTTACAAGAAATTCATGCTGCTGTGATCTTCTCAGGCATTCCTGTATACAGGCAGACCCGTATACTACATATGTCTGTGGATTAGTGTAGCTTAAAAAGCCTAGTCATGTGACAAACATGGTTCAGAAATCGCTTTTTATGCTGCAACACATGCTGGTCATGCAAACACAGTGGACAGTTTTCCGTCGTAGTCATAGTTGTGACTTGTTAATCTTTGTAAGCCTCTGTAATACAAGGCTAATACATGTCATGCTTGGTAGTCAAATTTAAAGTACTGCTTTTGCAGACAGGAATTCAGATCTTTGAAGAGAAATTCACAAAAGGTCAGTTCTTTGTTCATGTGCGCATTTATTTTCCACACATTCTAATTCCTTCTCTAAACCAAAAGATCTTTCAAGCCAGTCAAAAAAAAAATTCCTTGAAGACTTGTGACTAAGCATTTTAAATAAGCTAGTCTGTGTTATTTCTTTAATATCTTTGCCTGTATTCTGTGTTACTGAAGATTTTAGGGCTTGAGATTAATAGGCTTTGTCCAAAAACACATTTAAATGTAAAAAAGACCAGAGAAAAGAATAAACTGCTGCATTTCAAAGGTAAAATGATGTGATGTTGTAGTTCTTTGTTGTGTTTATTGTTCTTTGTAAATTATTTGCCAGGCCATACATCTACAAAACTGAAAATCAAAAACAAAAGATATCAACCCTCTCAAGGATGTTGATAGAAAATGTTTGGAGAATACTTGCAAATATGCTGTTGCCATAGTAATAACAATAATGCCCACATCTTACATCGAACTTGAATCGTGTTTGATCCTCTATGGACAAAAGTGTTCGGTTCACTGCAGTATTTCTGTCAGTCAGCATACTGTTGAGTGGGAGCAACAGGACTACATTTTCCCTGTGATTGTTGTCAAGATGGTTGACCCACTGAGTGGAAAGTAATCTTAAATAGTCTTATGGTTTGTGTTCACAGACATTAAAATAATGCCACGTTGTTGCAGTATTCACTTTTGCTGATAAATGTTTGAGATGGAGATGTGTATAAGGCTTTATTTTTCATGTATTCAAAAAGATGCTGAATAAAGGCTGATATCAGACAGAGGAAGTCTACAGCACATCTTTCTGTCTGACATTAATGGAGGTTTACTCTCCCAATGCCCTCATTCCATCATTTAACTGGAACAGTGATGAGGTTTTATGTTCAGCTCTGTGGTGAGTTGTTAAACTGCCAGGATTCTTCGTCTAGCATTGCTGAAAGTGGGTCACAGGGGTTTCAGGATTTCAAGAAGAGACACTCTAATGTCAAAGGTCAACGTCAGTCTTCCTGTTCTCTGCAGCTTGGCAGAGCAGTTTGAAACTTTAGTGAGATTGCGGGCTCGGCACAGTGAGTAACTGGTTAAGGACCAGCAGCTAACCATAGTAACAGTGATGTCATGATAGTCCTAATGTTTTGCAATTCTTAACTTCCGTTTTAACAGTAACAACTTCAGCAGCTTTTGTTTCAACAAAAAGACCATAAAGTATTGAGATCATCCTCTGTAACCATACTTGCCACAATGGTTTAGCTTTATGCAAATGTATATATAAAAAGTTGTTTGTTTTTTAAAGCTAAGTCTAAATCAAATCAGTGCAAGGCTATGCCTTTTATCTTTAATATTAGCAGTTGAATTAAGATGATTAACATTATTTTGATTTGTCTGTGTATCATTAGGCTAAGTATTACATGGCTAAAGAATGGACTTGTGTTCTACCAGGAGTTGTTTGTATCTTTATTGCTGATTTTTCCTGCTCATCCTGCACCAGGGCTTGTTGAGCACGGGCGAAACTGGACAGCCATTGCCAAGATGGTGGGCACCAAAAGTGAGGCACAGTGCAAGAACTTCTATTTCAATTACAAGAGGCGTCACAACTTGGACAACCTGCTCCAGCAACATAAGCAGGTAAACTCTTTGCTGTCTGCAACTGCTGAGGTCTGTGATTGAAATGTTATTGTGAAAATAATTTCTGCCTCTTATATTTGCCAGGATACTCGGAGAGCCCGCGCTGATAGGTCTCAAGGGGAAGGCCAAGCCACAGCATCACCTGATGATGACGAGGACAATGCAGATGACAGTGAAGGTCAGAAAGATGGCTGATAGGAAGCTTGTGCTGTTTAACGCACAGTCATACATATTCCCAAGGTCTCCATGTTTTGTTTTGTTTTTTTATATGGAGTCCCAGTGTTAGCTAGGGTAAAAGCTGCACTTCTACACATATTTGTGGTTATGGCTTTAATATGTTGTCACTGATCGTACTAAAATGGGATCAAATGTAGTGAACAACAGGAGGTCGGCAGCCTGCAGATGTCACATCATGCACATTATGCAGATGCACACAAAACCATAAGAAATACTAATTCACTTCTATTAAAGGATAATTACAAGCTTTGCAGTTTTGAGTAAAAGCATGCCTCTCAGTTTGAACTTCCATGTTTTGCATCTGCAAGTTATTTTTGAGTGCCATCTGCACGAACATTACCATAGCAACGACTGCAGCAGTAGAGAACACGCTAACCAATAGTGGCAGGCAGTGCAGACAGCTTCTGTCTTCTTTAAATGCTGATTTTATACCTTTTGAAGATTTGGCCAGAGCAGAAGCAAACTCCAGTGATATCAAATAAGATGACTCAGTGAACAAAATAGGCATTAGTTAAGGCAGGGGAAAGACTGACAAGGCCATGTGCCAGAACAAAATGCAAAAGGGAATGCATTCTGTCTGGATGGAAATTAAATGTATAAAATTTATAGAAACAGAACAGTTTTATCCTTAGTTAAATGTGAGTTTCATATTTAACCAATATTTTTAAATGGGATGCCATGACTACTGTAGATACCAAATTTTCACACCATCTGCAGCTGATATTGATGTAATGTGTTGGCATTTTACTGGTGGCTACTCTTGGTCGTTTCTATTACTACAGATAAACATGCATTTTAGATGTAATGGCTTTATTTACAAGCCACTTTTATCAATATGTCTTGTTTAACATGGAATAATTCATGCTCTTATCCTTCTCTAGGTGTTGACAACAGCTCTGACACAGAGAGTGCACCTTCTCCCTCTCAGGCTGACTCAAAATCTGGAGACTCGAAAAGAGCAGAAAACACCACAGGAGATGTTCCATGCACAGATCAGGACAAAAGTCAGGCCAGCAGTGGAAAGACCGCAGATCCCTCATACGGAGAACTTCGTGTCAAGGAAGAGAAAAGCCCAGAGAGTGAGACTGGCGCTCAAGAGGAAAAGGTCAGAGTGGCTTCCTTTCCTGGTCCAGTGCATCCAAAAACTGAACCTCAAGATATGGACATGAAGACTGGAGAGGTTCAGGTAAAGGTGGAGCCTGAGATCAAGGAGAAAGGAGAAAAGGGAGACCATGGCGAAAGGCAGCGAGACATGCACTCAGATAATGATTCGAGTGCAACTTGCAGTGCTGACGAGGATGTGGAAGCAGAGCCTGATCGACCTCGGTGAGTGTCTTTAGTCCCTGCATTCATGTTGTTTGTAGATGATTACTTTTTAAAGACGCAGTGCTGTGGCCACAGGTTTGAGTGTGATTTTCATATACTCTGCAGACTATACCCCATGGACAAACAATCGCTGCTCAGTCCTGCAGGCTCAGTGCTTGTGGCCTCGCCCAAGCAAACTCCGCTCAACATGCAGCAGCTGCAGCAGCGGGCAGCTGCCATCCCTCCCATGGTTAGTTTCACGCTGATCTCTTTATACTGTCACACAGGGAACACTGGAGGTTGAAATTATTTTGAGTAGTAAAGTAGTGGAAAACTAAGCGGCATGTATTGTGTCCTCAGCATGTTCATTTGGCCTTGATTATTTCACTATTAAGTTGTAAATGGACCGGCAAAATCTGCAGAATCTTGCTTTAATCTTTATAAAGAGCCTCTATTTATTTAATGTTTGGTTAGACTTTTTGAGCAGTGTTTTAGTCTTGAACAAATTGATCATTTAGGCCTTTTTCAAACTCATTTGGACTTTTTTTTTCCCCCTCTCTTTAATGATTTAGATGCCTGGTCCTTATGGTCCTGGCGGAATGCCCATCAGTGGTTTAACCATGTTTCAACATCAGATTAAAGCAGTGCATGACTCTGCACACCAGGAAGAGAGGCAAAGGCAGGATCTGGGAGACTTGGAACGCAGACCCACCTTTAACACTCGCAGCCCTGTACTGGACAGAGAGGGTAAGGAAACAAATCGTTGTTTATTCCAGTGTGGTGCTGTGTGTAGCCTTGTGTTGTGGACTATTTGTAGGTAATTGTTGTTTTAGAGCTCATTTTTGTGTATTTTTATTGGGGGAAACATTTGTGGATAATCTTCCCTGTCGGAATATACTTCAGGCCTGAGCTGATACCAAAACGTTTACTTGGTGCTGCTTTACACTAGCTGCAACCTATGCGCTGAAGTCTGCATTGATGTTCCTCTTTATGTGCCTGTTGTTGACGATTGGGAGTGGTTTGTTGTTTTTGAAGTTGTATGACTTAAGCCTATTAGAGCAGGGCACTTGATGCTCCTGGGTGGTCAGATGTAGTTCAGCCACTCAGAAAGGGAGAGTAGTGAGACACGGTTTGATTTTCAAAAAGCTTTTAGCACCCTTTAGTCAAAGTGCTGTGAAGAGCAGAGCAGCTGCTTGTAAGCCAGTGAGCTTTGACACCAAGATAGTACATACGTTTTAGCAGGTGTGTGTCCAGGTGGTGCTATCAGATGCACAAGTCCATCCATTTTGGGTCAACTCAATGCTGATTGGCATTGGGCTTTTGCTTTAATAGGGGTTATCTTCCCTTTGTTCTTATGCCTGTATACTGCAGGTAAGCCCTTATCCTACATACCTTATGACATGATGTTGGCTCTGGACCAGGAGGGTCACTCTGGTCAGTCAGGCTCTCCCTACAGACTCTCCCCCAGGGAGCTGAGCAAGGCCTCACCTCAGCCTGACCCCAACGCCCCCAATGTCTCCTGCTACAGTGTGCCACCAGGTAAAAGCACACATCTTCACCACCTGCTCCACCCCACCCTTGTTTCTGCCTGCCTTCCCTTGCTGATACCAACTAGACTAGTTCAACAAGAATTTTGTATTTTGTGTTTGACCTTGGAGGTTGATTTCTGGCTCCTTGTGCATGACTTTGTTCAAAAGTTTGGACTCGAAGGCTGTGCGGTTAATGTTGGAGGCAAGGACAATACACTTTCTTGGAATCAATTTCTGTTTTTAGAAGTGTGCGTTTATTATAATTTAGGCAGTCTTTATTGGAGGTTCAGTTTTGATCAGATGGGCAGGCTGTTATGACAATTTTTGTGATACATGTTGGTTTGGTGTTGCTTTAGACTTATTTTGTACTTGAAAGGTCAGGTTGAATCTCATTCAGTTTAAACAAATATGTAGCCACAGTTTTGTTTTTGTTTTTTTACTATAAGCAAGTTGCACTTAAGTACAGTTTAGGTGGCTTGAAGGAACATTTTGATACTGCTGCCAAAGACTCTTATTATATAAGCTTTTGGAAATAGTTGTAATCTGAGAATTAATAGCTTTTGTGTAATTCAATTTTTTATTTTGTACTTTTTGGATTTCCATTATTAGAATTGATTCTATTATGTATACTCGGTGTTTCGGTGCACTTGTAATTGGTAAGTGGAATGCATTCATTTATATCGTGCTTTTTCTTTTGTTAATCATTTAAAGCACTTCTTCAGTAGAAGCTATGCTGACCAATCAAACCACTGACCTTTCTCTCAGCAGAGTACTGTTCTACCTCCTGAGCCTTGGTGACCCAGTGTAGCAACTTCTGATGACTTGAGAATTTAAATTTAAATAAACATTCAGTGAAATACTTGATAGACTTATAAAATCACAAATTTACCACTTGTGCTAGTATTTTGATTTTTTACAAGAAAGGACTAGCACATGCTCACCTCAGTACTGGCACACTTTGCCTATGGCAACTTTTGTCTCAAACACAAGCTTGAGTGTTTTATCTGTTGGAATAGTGCTATCATTTTCTATTGTTCTTTCTTCTTTTTTTGCATTGAATCATATGTTGAGAAATTTAGTTTGTTTTTCTGTCATTTTTTACTTCGAGTGTATACTAATTTCATAAAAACAAATCACATGTGCAGGTTGGAGATAATCTGCAGTATGCTAAAAACACCCGGATAGGGTCTTGTTTTCCTTTGCATATATAAATACTTAAGAAAATTATTGTTTGAGAGAGATATCAAAACTACCAAGAAGTCTGCTTGTAAATTTTAGGCTCCTGTTATATTCATGGTTGCAGTCATTCATATTCATTCGGCACAAACATGTCTACCATGTCCTCACAAATTATGTTGTTGTTCCTGATGCTTAACTGTTGAATGAATCTTAATGCTTGACACACAGTCTCCCTGCAACAGCGATTTATAAATTTGTCACAGAGTAGCTTGTTTTCTCATCAGTCCCTTTATGAGCCAGTAGGTTGATGACGTCTGTGCCCGCTGAAGGAACTCTCAAGGCCATTTGCATTTTTTTATTTTTTTGTAGAGTGCAGAGCACGAGATGCAGTTTCTGCTGGTAGGTCACTCCTGGTCTGTGTGGGTATATACTTGTGGTGTGTTAAGATCCATTTCTTTTACTTGGCTTTCCAAGGGGACATTAATACGCATGCACCAAGGTTTAGAAGAGGCTATCAACACAGGATGTGAATACTTAACTTTTCACTCACTTAAATGTTCCCACGATGAGACTGAATGTTTAATCAGTGTATTTATTTATATATATATATATATATATGTGTGTGTGTGTGTACATATATACATATATATATGTGTGTAAGTTTTGGGTTTTAGGTGGTTTCATGTTTGTGGGCTAGATAAACAATGACTGCCAAAGGGTTGATGAACAAGTGTGTCAGATTTGCTAGATTTTTTTTTTTCCCCTCATATTCCCACCAGTCCTCCACCCTTCCCCCAGTCAGCTGGTCCAGAATATGAATGACGGGGTCCGTGTGACGTTCAGCAGGCCCAGTCGACCTCCCAACATTCCCTCTCCTCCTCCACTCATTCCAACCACCAAGCCCACAGACAAGCCCTCCTTCATTCAAGGAGGCTCCATCTCCCAGGTAAGGTTCCCTTCCCTTTTGAAGCAACACTCCTCTTGCTTTTTCACATTACTGATATTCCATCAAGTGAGTGGGGAGAAATCTAATTTCTTAATAATTTTCATGTGCACTGCTAAAATAAGAAAATCTGTGTTGCCTTGCCCTAACATGATACACTCAATACCGTTTGACTTGGATTCACTTACACACTTTTAGCTTTTATGATGTTGGTTTCTGTTGATACTCTCCTAATAAAATACATGTTGTAAAATATGTCTTCTTGACTAGTTTTTTTGTTATCACATGATATAGTTTATAATTTAATGTCTGTGTTAAACGCTTTGAGCTGTAACATTAAAAAAAAAGATGATCAGCATCACTTGACACCACTTAATTGTTCTCACGAACACAGTGATATGAACTTGAGATGAGCTCTTTGTAGTTTTGTTTTTTTCCTCTCCCTTTTTTCCAGGGAACTCCTGGCACGTATCTGCCGTCCCATGCTGTCTATGGGCCAGAGGGGAGTAAGAGCTCTGTGGGCTCCATCTCTCTGGGTCTGCCTCGGCAACTGGATCCTAACAAACCTGGTAGGATTTTTTTTGTTTGTTTGTTTTTTAATTGTTACATTTAAGCAAAAATAACATTTCCAGCCAAGTGTGGCATGAAAACAAAGCTGAATTTGAATGAACTTATACAATATGTATGGATAGGTCTTAAGTTAATGATGCCTCTTAGGGATTTGTTATATTTTGAAACCTCTAAGGCTTTATCTCTGCATAATAAAATTGTCCTACAGAAATATTTTATGCTTCATGTATACTTTATTAGTTACAGTGTAAAATTCTATTTTTAAAATCTAAGTGCATATATTTTTTCAGCTGCTGTTCACTAATTCTTGAACAAAAAAATGCATATGTTTGTTGAGTCCTTTCTCTGTTTATATAGGAAGTTTTGTTTTAATATGAAATAACTCTCACTTCACTACTCAACACCAACAGCAAATGGCCAAAGTCCCATCTTCTTTCTTTCTGCTCCAGGGAATACAATTTCATCCATCCAGGATGGCAGAGGCAACCCACCAAAGGTTGGTGAGGGGCTGGCACTGAGAGGATCAATCACTCAGGTAATAAATGAAATGAGGTTAGGTTTTGGTTCACCTTGCAATGATCATTTTACACAATATCTTGTTTGCTACATAAGTCAAATCTTTTCTTTTCTTCTAAAATAGGGCACTCCAGCCCTGTCCCAGTCAAATATTGCTGCTGCAGACCTCCTGAAGGGCACAATCACAAAGCTGGCCACAGAGGACCTGAGCAGCCCGGATAAGGCCAGGGGGGAGCAACTTGCTAAAGGTCATGTCATATATGAAGGAAAGATTGGTCACATCGTCTCTTACGATGGTAAGTAGGTTGATTATTGATGTACCAAAACACTGCATTTACTGCCAGGCGCACAAACTCATTGTAACTGAGTCCAATATGTCCAATAGCCATAAAGAACACCCGGGAAAACACCAAAAGCCCCCGAACAGGCCATGAGCTGAAACGCACCCATGACATGATGGAGGGGCCGATGGGCAGACACCCTGGCAGAGAGGGAGCTCCATTTGAGGGTACTTGTGTACAGCTGTGCATACAGAATATGTCCTGACATGTTTGATATGTTTCATGATGGTCATGTCTGTTTTTGTTTTGTTTTGTTTTTTTTCCCTTCTTCAGGGTTAATTAGTAGAGCCTTGCCCCGAGAAGGCCACCATGGAGACTCTAAAGAGAGACCATTGATCACTGGATCCATTATGCAAGGTAGATAATTCCAAAGCTTGCCACAGTCTTCATAAGCCACTTAATATTGCTAGTTACATAAAACAATAAGGAAGGCTTAATTCTTATGTATTTATTTTTAATTAAAACATCTTTCCAGGGACACCGAGAACTGCTGCTGACACTTATGAGGATGCCATGAAATATGGCAAACAGATAAAGAGAGAGAGCCCACCTATCCGCTCCTTCGAGGGGGCTATTGGCAAAGGCAAGCCATATGAAGGAGTCAATACTATCAAAGAGATGGGACGCTCCATTCATGAAATCCCCCGACAGGACCAGTCTGGCCAAGACATGCGCAAGACTCCTGACCTGGCAGATAGGAGAGTAATGGAGGGCTCCATACATCAGGTTAGACAACTGGAGTTGTGAAGGGCTGGCCAGTATATTTTTGTAGACAGCATTAGCATTGTGTTTTTTCTTTTTTTAAAGGAAATTTTGATTTAAACTTTTGATGTTAAAAATACAAAATCCACAAAAGTCAATTTGACTATAATGAGTGAGGTTCATTATTAATTTGACTAACTTGTCATTTAAAACTTCTTCCATTCAGCAGATTCACTCTATGAGCCAGTCGACTATCAAACACAATGTCAAGTCCCTAATTACCAGTCCCAGCAAGCTTCCTCACAGCATGCCCCAACTCGAGGCAATGGAACGAGCCAAATATGAGGAGAACAAAGCAGCACGCCACACGTCTGTGGTCAACTCCACCTCTGTCCTGCGCTCGACACACCAGGAGGCTGGCAAATCTCAGCATAGCCCAGGCATGTATGAGGATGCCAATGCTCGCAGGACCCCTGTTAACTACAGCACAAATCCAGTTTCCAGAGGATCACCCATGCTGGGACGTGCTCCAGAGGGTATATTCCATAATTATTTTATTTCCTCACCCATTCATAGCTTGTTTAGCACTACACTTATAACATTAGACAAAATTAAGTTACACATTGATTTTGCTAAACCAGATCATCCTATTTCTGATAAAAGGCATATTATACATAATATGCACCCCGTGCTGATGGCATTAGATGACCTTTTACTCCTGATTTAGTTTTCTGTGACAAAGTAATGGCAAGATATTGCATTATAAATTGTTGCATCAGATGATTATTGGAGCCATTTGTGTTCTCTCTCTGAAGGTGGCATAAGCTCAGCAAAATCTGCTGCACATGACAGAAAGAGTGCCATGACCCCAACACAGAGGGACAGTGTCCCAGCCAAGTCCCCAGTGTCCGGCAGCGACCCCGTAGCCTCACATAGCCCCTTTGACCCCCACCACCGGCCTGTTGTTCCAGGAGAAGTGTACCGAGCCTTGCCTCCACATCTTGATCCTACCCTGGCCTTCCACAGAGTGCTGGATCCTGGTATGGTGTTCTAAGTCTTCCTCACTCTTTCCACTTTAGCTATGAATAAGAGAGCAATTGCCTTGATTTTGAACAAACTGACAAAGCAACTCAAGTCCTTTAATTCATATGCATTGAACGTCTGGGATCTTTTTCCAGCTGTTGACGTCAGTAGTGATCAGTATCTATGAACCTTCTGTTCATGTTTCCTTTTTTTTCTCCCCTTCTTCCCTTCATCTTCTGCTTACAGCATTCATGTTCCCCAGGCAGCCATCTCCAACGGGGTACCCTAACACCTACCAGTTGTACACCATGGAGAATACACGGCAGACTATCCTCAACGATTATATCACTTCCCAGCAGATGCAAATCCCTCGGCCTGACATGGCCAGAGGGCTGTCACCACGGGAACAGCCTGTTGCTATCCCTTATGCAGCTGGGGCTCGAGGTATGGCCCTCACTTGCTGACACTCTCATCTGCCCTGACAGGCAGGGGAGAGGCTGTAGGCAGAGGAGGCTGTAGTATGCAGACTGTGTGCTTGTGAAGTAGTGGCTACCTTTTCCAGACGCCCAGAAGCAAATGACCTTTACAAATTATGCTGATTTGCTCTCGACATTGGGGCTGCATCTGATTCGGCTACTACCCAATTTTCATTTGGGTATGGTCATCCAAATATCCATTTGCTGAGTGGTTGCCTCTTACAAGTTGACCACTATTCCACTCTGTTTGCAGCCTTGTTTCTAACTGATCAATTTGTATTTGGAAGCTCTAACAGATGAAGGTGATGGGTTACAGCTAATTTATACGGTGCTCATACATTCAGAAATTGATGGATTGGTTCTTGTTGTTCACCGTTGGCCCTTTGCTTCTGTCTGTAAAAGGGATTATTGATCTAGCCCAGATGTCTCCAACTATCCTGTTGCCTCACCCTGGGGGAACAGGTACTCCCACTTTGGAACGCACCGTCTACCTCCCTGGAGCTCAGGCCCCTTTCCCTGGTAGGGCTTTCAACCCAGCCATATCTCCAGGTGAGGATCCCTCCCTCCCCCATCCCTACACCCCGTGCTCCCTTATCTTCCTTGCCACGATCTCCATGTTCCCCCACACTCAGAAAGCGTGCAGCCCTGCACTGGCCTGAGGTGTGAAAGGTCAGTTTTGCCTGTCCTGTCACAGATCAAGTTAGGTGTTACTGCAGTCATGCTGGGTTTTCTACAAACACTTCTGCTGTAGTTGGTGTTGTCATATTGTTAGAGGAATAAAGTGTATGAATAATCAAGAATGTACTGTCTGTGTGAAAATGGTTGTATCCGTGTGAATATGACCATATTTCCTGCGGTAAACTGAGCACTTGACATCAAGGTTAAAGTTTCTAAAGGAAGCCCGAGCTATTCTGTTGAGACTGCAGAGGTTGTATGTTTATAAAATTCTCTGTGTGTGATGTCCATGTTCTCCTCAGGCCACACAACCCCTCATCCCAACGCTGTGGAGAGGGAGCAGCAGGAGAAAGAGAGAGAAAAGGAACGGGAGCACCGGGAAATGAGAGAACGTGAGAGGGAGCGAACCAATGAATACATGCGTGGAGGTCAGTGGTTTTGCTGCCAGTTCTAACACCAGATAATTTTTTTTAACCACAGTAAATAATCCCCTTGTACCCCTCTATTTTTAAATTACGCTGCAACTTTTCTGCTTTTCTTGTGTGCTGTGAAGGTGGGCCAGAGCAGCCGGTTCGGCCTGGGAGTCGAGGTTATCTGCACTCCCCTTCTCCCTCTTCACTCAGGACACAAGAAGTGGTGGTTCAGCAGAGACCCAGCATCTTTCAGGGAAAGAGCGTCATCACCTCTCTAATGTAAGCTTGAAACTAGAGGGTTACGTCACTGACACATTCTCCAAACTCAGAGAACAATTTTTATAAAAGTTTGGTGTGTTATCGGATGTATCTGTTCTTAAAACCTATTGTTGGATACATTTTTTTTAAAGAACATATGCAAGTTTAATTTGTGTAAATGCAGCTTTACATGCTGGACATCAGAGACCCTGTCAGCCATAGCTGTGCCACCAGGTGTGATAGTTTGAAGAAGGAATGACAGCATTTTATTCAGTGGCTCAAAGGAAGAGATCTCCCCTTCAACGCCTGAAATTAGGGGATGCTTATTTTGATGTGGAAAGATCTCCTCTTCAGTACTTAAAATTAATGGAATGGATATTTGGATGGTTAGCCAGCTGTTCAGCTAGGACCAAATGCACCAAATCTGTGCAAGCTGCCATTATGTTTTTGCAATTCTGCTCTCTTCCTATTTGTTTTGTAAGGCCACAGAAGACCTTTACTATGTGGATTATTTGTAACCGCTTGGTAGAATCGAAATATAATATTTGCTCCTTGGTATGTTTGTTCTTTCTCTATTAACTCACAAAGACTTGAGGCAGCTTTTTAGAAATGTATGAATGTTATAGTATAAAAATACACAAATACAAATAGTGTGAACTCTCTTTGCATATAGTGCTTTTGAAATTCAGACAAAAATCTTCAACGTAAAAAGCAACATCTTTTAAAAACTAATGTTTCAGTGACCCACCTCATTACTCTAATGCATACTGTTACATGCCCGTCGGTTACCACAGATTTAATCTAATGGCCCAGTTAGCTTTACTCTTGGAGTACATTTGCCAGGGCTTGAGTTTGGCTTTATAGTGCAAGGATGAAGCTGTTTCTGTGAAGTGCAGACTGTGCTTACACAACATCTAAGGTCTCCAGCAGTTGATTGAATCTGGTGTTTTTACCTTTACTTAGTGTTACTATTGGTTTTATACCTAACTCTAATATAGATTAGATTTTTGTTCCAAACACACTGCTGTTTTTACGTTTCATACTATACAGAAAATTAATACATTCTTAAATTAGAGCAAATGTCAGTTTTTAAACATTTTTAACAATTTGCTTGCAAACAAACCCTAAATAATGTTGATGTCAGAATAATCAATGCTGAGTCAGCTTTTGACATTGGGTCTCTCCTAAGATGGTCACTTATCATTGTATGCGTTCAGGGTAGTTATGCAGATTATATTTTGTATTTTTGTACTGCAGTACACTCAAATTGGACTAAAGAGAACAGCATGCTTTACAAATGTTTCTGAAGGAAGTCTTATTTCAGTGACTTAATTTCCTAAATTCCCCTCAGGCCTCATCCACCAGCAGCGACATCAGCACCCCAAAGTAGTTCCCGCTACAGTACTGCAGCTGATGCTCTAGCTGCTTTGGTGGATGCTGCTGCCTCTGCTCCACAGATGGATGTTGCGAAGGTGAAGGAGAGCAAACATGAACGGGATGAAGATATGTCTTCATCAGCTACAGTGCGCAGGGCGCCAAGCCTTTCTGAACAGCAACAGCCGGAGGCTGAAAGCCGATCTTTGCACTCACCATATAGTGCCATGTCTCTGCCAGGAGGTAAGCCCCATCCCTCTTACCCTGAGGGTCCTGGGGCTAAGGATAAAGCACCTCAGACAAAGTCCCGAATCGAAGAGGAGCTTCGGACTCATGGAAAGACAACAATAACAGCTGCTAGCTTCATTGACGTCATCATCACACGTCAGATAGCTTCAGACAAGGACTCACGTGAACGAGCTGGTCAAAGCTCTGACTCCTCAGGGCGCTGTGAGTTGTTTTTTGTTTTTTTTTAATTGACAGATTATTCAAACTCAGATTCACTGTGACAGTACAACAGCGTTAGCTGTGCAACTTCAAATGTTAATAAAATTTATTTCTTTAATTATTCATTACATTTTACATGCCTTGATCTCACTTATTTATTTATTTTGGCTTGTACTTGGTATAGTAATAAATTTAAACTTTATTTTTGTTTTCAAGTGTCAGCTGGTCGATATGAAAACACTGCTGCAGGAGCCATTGAAGTAATAAGCCCTCCTAGTTCCCCAGTCCAACCCCAACAGGACAAACCAGAAGATGGGCAGCAACAAGTGGCAGGTATGAACACAGTAAACTTTTTTTTTGATCCAGGGATACTTAAAAGCAGTTTGTTTCAATGTCAAAGTTAATTTGTGACAGTTGTGAGGCAGATTTAGTATTGAAGGCTAAATTTAGCCATGTTGAGTAAACAAGTTGAGTATGCAAAACTTGGATGACTTGACCTACTGACATTTGAGATTATCAGACAGCATTCCACTGCACCAGTCTGGTCACCAGACTGCACTAGAAGTTATTCTTGTCACCTGCAAGCAGATGTAGAGCAGTTAGTCTTGGCTTAGAGCCATCACTGGCTCATCACTCTCATCACTACTGACTTAATCCTGACTGTTTTAATGGAACAATGCTGTCCTTGGTAAACCTTCTAGTTGGCATGCGACCTTATGAGATGGGTCGTTACCGGCCATCAGGGGAACCACTTCCGCCTACTTCCTCTCAGACAGACAGCTACTCACAGGTGCCCAAGACTCACAGAGTTATGACCTTGGCGGACCATATTTCAGTAAGTTAAATTTGGCATATTTTGTCAGAATAATTAATGCAGCACATTCCAAAAATCAAATGTGTGCCAGCCAGTTGTGCCCAACTACATTTTGCTGTATTTTTCTGTAATGCAGCATATAATCACCCAAGACTTTGCCCGGAATCAGGACCCTCCAGTCTCCTCTTCAGCCTCTGCAACATTCCAGAGCTCAGTACCACCAGTGTCATCATCAGGTCGAGTCAAAGCACCCAGCCGCTACAGTCCTGAAAACCACATCCAGCCTCCTCACCACCAGAGACCCTCCAGCAGGGTATCTCCAGAGAATGCCCCTGACAAGCCCAGAGCTAGGTACATGAAGTCTGAAATAAACAATAGCACACAATTTGTCAAAAAAATATATTCTCTGATCTTTTTTTTTTTTTTTCCCTCCAAGACCTGGTAAGTCTCCAGACCGAGGAGGCAGGCAGATGGAGAACTACGAACCGATTTCTCCTCCACAGGGATACCAGGGCATGGACAAACAAGAGGCTAGTGGGCCTCCACTTCAGAGAAGAGAGGCTGACAACTCTGAGATCAGGTACAAGATGAGCAAAAGTTTTAAAGGTGGCAAGCTCAGTACATCTCTGAATTTCACTGATACACATATTAACTCACTGACTGCCACTGACGTCTATAGACATAAATTGCGTCAATTTTGTTTTTGAACGGGGGTTGCTAGGAAACAGTCTGGCACAGCATTCTAAAATGAGTATTTAGTGGTGTGATCCTCTAGATGGCAGCAGCGCCTTTCTTCATAAAAATGTGGTGCGCCGACGAAGCAGTTGACTGTATGAGAGGAGGAGACAGGGAGATGATGGCGCAGCGTAAGAAATCCAAAGGACTTGAAGCATCTTACAATTGAACGTTTTTTTGGTGGAGACAAACCTTCTTTTCCTGGTGAAAGAAGAGAGACTAATCTTTCTTTTGGTAGTTTCAATGTTTCTATAGTCAAAGAACACAGTATTCTGTGGGCCTTGGAAACTCAGCCAAACTGCTCCAAAACGCTGGTAGTATTGAGCGCGCTGCTCTGAAACCCGCTGGCAGCCAATGAGTTAATATTGTAAGAATAAATTGTACCCAATTCTTATACAGTAAAAGTACTGTATAAACATCTCATCTCTTTAGTTTTAAGTTACCCAGTGAGCTATCAGGTCACATGACCCATAGATTTGTCCAGAGAGCCTTTGAAGCCCATTTGTCCTATGACAGCACAATGCCATGTTGCAACAAGGTGGGACAAAGCTGTCAAATCTAATGTTAGAGCCAATGGCTGTCTGTCAATCAAGCATGTCAAATGATGTGGCATGACCAGGCATCTGGTTGGTCAGCTGTATTGCTTAAATTTATCTAGGGTGGTACAAATAAATCCATATCGGATAAATTTAACTGATGTGAATTTCTAGTATAGTTGTCATGGATGTAAAATGTAACCACAGAAGAAAAAAGATTTTCGTACCAGGCTGTAAATATGTTTAATTCTGCTGTAAACTTGGCACTTTTTAATATGAGGGTCAATGGTGATTTGCTGTTTTGGGGCCAGCACCTAGTGGTCAGTCAAGGAACTGCAACCACACATACTTCATGGATGAGCTTCAACCTGGAAGTGGGATATTTGCTGTTTGTGTTAAAGACATTATTTTTGCACAGCCAAAGTCAGAATTTCATTTGTTACTAGCATAATAGTTCCTGAACTATCTTAGATTGTCATTTAATTTCCTGCTTGCTCACCAGTGGAATGCTCCCCCCTGTTTGATATCTCAGTGAGGTTGAAACTCTGTAGTCCAGCTAAAGATTTGTTACCATAATTACTCTCTGACTCTCTACCTTTTTGTGTGGTGCAAGGAGTGACTCAAGGTCCCCAGGGAGTGTCGGCTACCTGCCTGCTTTCTTCACCAAGTTGGAGAGTACCTCACCAATGGTTAAATCAAAGAAGCAGGAAATCTTTCGTAAGTTGAACTCCACCTCTGGTGTTGGTGATTCTGATGTTGGTAAGTGGGTCTAACTCTTATCCTTTGTCTTTTATATATTAATTCCTTCTAATTCTTTTCAGTCATTTAGCATGTGTTAACATTGGAAGAATTTCACTCATTATATCCTTTTGAATTCCATTTCTTTAAGGTATTTTATCTTTTTTTTCCCCCCAACAACAAATAATTGTTTTACAGGAAACGCACAGCCGGGTACAGAAATTTTCAACTTGCCTGCTGTTACTAGTTCCAGTAAGTAAATCAAAAATTAATTTACAATAGTGTTTTTCTAGCTGGTATTTCCTTTCACACTGTCAATTTTGTTGCATTGCAATTTGTAGGCAGCATCAACCCAAGGAATCAGTCTTTTAATGACGCAGCCAGTAACCTGGGTTTAGAGGACATCATTCGCAAGGCCTTGATGGGCAACTTAGAGGAGAGACAGGAGGAGCACCAGGGTGGAAGTGCTGTTGCCATCAACAATACATCCAGCACAGGTGGAGATGCCCGGCAGGAGGCCAGTCCATCTCCCAATATGGGTACGTTCAAAACACAAAAGCACATACAGCCAATATTATGTTTATTTAGGGGAAAAAAATGTTCTTTGCACTTATGCCCTGTATGAATCCACAGGAAAACAGAAGCAGGGCAAGGCAAACAGCCGGAAATCAAAGTCACCTAACCTGAGCCAGGCATACTCTGGAGGGGATCGTCCCTCATCAGTTTCCTCCGTCCACTCTGAAGGCGATTATCACAGATCAACACAACCCCAGTGGAGCTGGGACGATCGGCCTTCATCCACAGGTGAGCTACCCATCCCCTGCTGCCACTGTCTGGAGATAACAGCACCTGGTAAAATTACACAGTTTGCATTTCTATTTCATCATTGTACCATTCTCCCTCTACCCCCCAAGGTCCCATGCAGTTCCCTTACAACCCGTTGACCATACGCATGCTGAGCAACACGCCTCCCACCTCAATAGCCTCACCCTCTCTACAGAGCCAGCAGCAACAACAGCAGCCGCCTCCTGCAGGAACACCTGTGACCCAGCAGCGACCGTGGCCATCTCTGCTGTCAGAACAATACGAGACCCTGTCTGACAGTGATGACTGAGCCCCCCACGCTATAACTCCAATAACCAGAAGAGAGGCCTAAGCTAAGGCTAGTCTGTTCACGTCCCTGTCGCAGAACTAACTTTGCTCATTGGCGAGTATGACAAGTAGATGGGGTGGTGTCTTTTTTTATTCTTGGTGCTATGGCGCCCCCTGGCTGCTAGCTACAAGCAGCAGCTTGTGACAGGCAGGAACAAGGCTTACTCTTGCTCCAGAAGCTCTGACCCAGCCTGTCAGAGAAATAAAACTAAACCAAGGGGGTGACATTTGCTATGGTCAAACTGAAGAGCTTAATATGTAAAAAGATACAACATAAAAAGCTATTTCTGAATTTCCTCTGGTTTCTGTAAAGATATACATTGTCTTTAAGAAAGTCATTTTATGTAAATAGAGTAACTTTTTGCAGTGTTTTTCTTAACTTGATTATTTCTTATTTTAATGTTGCTTTAAATTGGTCCACTTTAAATGGAAAGAGCAAGGGTGAAATCTTTAATATTGCGGTTGCTCTTCCAGGCCACCCCCAACAAATGTCACCCGAGACACATTCAAATCTTTTGCAATGCTAACAGAGACTGAACCTGCAGGTCGTGTTTGACCATGAGTGGGTCACAGAGATTGTGCCACCCTACGCGCCATCCACCAAGCACCACCAGAGCCTGGACGTTGGAAGACAAGACAAAACTCAATAACTTCTAGCAGCATTGATATCTGGTGTCTTTGTCACACAGAAGAGACGATAAATGGATTGTGACTGTCAGGCGGTAGAGATAAATTCCTACCCCATTATTGCTGAGAAGTGTCATCAAAACAAGTTGAGAACACTGGTGTCATAGCAGAAAGGTGAAAAGTCTGATATAAGCTTGCCAGAAATTAGATCCTTTTGACTACTCCTGAATCCCATCTGAAAAATGAAAGTGAGCCAATGTGTGTGTGTTTTTTTTTCTTTTCTTTTCTTTAACACGTGTCACATCTCTGCAGTTTCAGTTTCCAACCTGTCCAGAATGATGTGCTCTGAAATGTTTTCATAGTTTTAAGGAAAAAAAAAAGTGTCAGGAATGTTTTTTTCTTTTCTTTTTTTTTGTGTGTGGGGGGGGAGCTTTTGCCACGCCTTGTGACTTGAGAAAGAAGGCAGCTTTAACTAATTTTCTCAGAGATATATGTACGTGTTTGATGTTTGTATTTGTTTCTGTAGTCCCTTTTTTCTTTGATACTGTCCTGACAAAAATCTGAACTCTGTAAATTTTCTTTCCATTACACAAAAAAAAAAAACTAACCAAATCTAAAGAATGATCTGCACCATTGTTGCACTTTTTTGCATTGTGGCTTTTGACAACAAAAAGCATATTACCTGCTGTGTAACTTATTCAATATCCAGCCCACTACTACATTAAGATGTGCTTTAACTATTTCCACCACTTACAGAAATCTGGATGTTTTAACTTCCTGTCTTTTCTTATGGCTGGTACATGATATTTTAAGTGTTACACCTACATCACAGTTACAGTTTTAAGTGCATGGTACCGTTAAATGTTTAGGAATTTGTTGTCATGGTAATTCAAAACCTTGACCACTTAATTTCTGCTTTTGTTGTTTCAATCAACTGACATAAAGCTTTGAATATGCATTCTACTAGGTCAGCATCATAAAAGGCAGTGACATTTCTCTTCAAGTCCCTTTTCTTCCCCTCTTTAACAATATGTGAAAAAATGCAATTTTTGGCTTTCACTTTGCTCAAGTCAAAAATCCATTCAGCTCTAAACTTGATCTTCATTCAATTTTGATTTTTTTTTTTTTTTTTTTAATTGTAGCACATGCTCAGATTTTTTATTTTACGTCATTTTCATCTTTGTTTTTCATCCTGTTTAGATGGGATGCTATGTGTTTACAGACGCAATGACAAAAAAAGTTTACAAACTTGAATCTTAAAAAAAGAAGAAAAAATCCAACTTCAAACTGAAAAAATGAGCATATTTTCAGCTGTCAAACACAGTTGTAACTTTTTTTGTCTTTTTGAAATTGAGACTTGAAACCCCATGTATCCTATGATGTTGAAATGCAATGTTTGTATCGCACAATGTCTCTAAGTAGGCTACTACAAGAGTTCAGACCAATCAAATAAAGTGGATCAGTTCTCTGCCACTGAAAAATTTGTAGATTTATAGATGTGCCATCTTTTTATTGTTTTTTTTTTTTTTTTTTTTTTTTTTTTTCTTCGTCCGTTTCTGTTTAACCGCACACTGTCATGCTTGGTCACTGAGTTGTACCGCCACTGTTGAGTTTAATTTTTCTTGGCACATTAATGCAATATAAAACATGTCAGAAGTTGCAACATAATAAATTGTATATAATTTAATCAGTCTATTAATTACATCATAGTTAATAGGCTTGCAGCTTACACTCAATTTGAAAGTTATGGTGCTATGGACTTTGCTATAACACACTTGGTTTTTCATACAAGAAATGTTATCTATAGCTGCTTTAAATGTAACCATTTAAAAGTGACTAATTATCTTATTACATTATAATTAGAAGTCGAACTGGAAACAGGTTTTATTTCAGTGGTGTTGTTGGTAAACTCATATTACATACAGTTTACATGTAAAATGAATGTTAACCCTTAGATTCACCTTCAAAAAGTTAGGTTAAAGTCCTTTTGCACATAGTTTTGTCACGCGTGCACATTTAAGTTGTAAAAAAATTGTATATATATTTTTTCTTTTAAAACCAGCATCAGCTCTAATCATACATGAATCTTCAAAAAAAGTAAAATTAGCCCTTAAATTGCCAAGTTTTTGTCATGATGCAGCTTCATTTTATGGTGTAAAAATATATACATATTCAGTATACTTAATGCAAACTGGATTATTTATGGTATGATTAGTGCAGTTTGGTAATTGTGAAAGATTATCAGCAACATTTATATGCGTTTTC
>JBAMYA010000006.1:11308593-11371717 GCA_037176975.1 Arrhamphus sclerolepis | reverse complement strand
CCCCCCCCCCCCCCCCCTCCCCCCCCCCCCCAAAAAATACTATGAACTAAAAGCCAAAAAGAAAAATGTGATTGGATGCTTCAAATGGAAAATGGACCCTGAGTTAATATAAAACAAAACAAAACAAACAACTTATTTTGAAAGGGCTTTCATGTGCAACACCGGAAGTTGTAATATAATGGTCGTAGCTTATTGGCTGGAACAGGTAAGAACATCCTCAAACAAAAGTGTAAAAATGCCGACGTTTTTACCAGCGGTGGCAGAACAACTATTCCGAGATATCAAGAAAACATATCAGGAAACGTCTAAAAGTAAGATTGGCTTGTTAAATGTACATTATTTAAGGTAAACGACAGCGTACCGGTGTTTAACTTTCAATATGTGAGGCTGTAAATATTACTAGTTGACATCAGAAGATGAACTTTTTTTTTTGCAGTCTTGGCGTTGATTTAACTCCATTGTGGAAATTAAGTTAATCAAAAATCGAGGTACTTACTTTAGCTGCGTCGGCAGTAACGTTAATGCATAATATTATCGTACAGCTCCGTTGCTGTGGGTGAAATGTAATTTTACAGTGATGCAGTTTAGTATCCGAACTGTAGGTGGCGCTGCTGTGACTGAATTGTACCTGTAGCTCAGGTCATTTAATTAATGCCTTCTGCAATTACAGTATCTACATAGTAACATATTTGGACAACGACAAATACATTTCAACATTTTAACTTTTAAAGGTTCAGATGTGACTAATGATAGTTGTTAATGTTGGCTATTTGTTATTCTTGTTTACCAATAAGCCAAACAGAGGCACTAGGATGGATGTGAGTCCTCTCAGAATTTACCATGAACGTCATTTTCTTTTCCTTACAGCTGTTAACTTCAGGGGTCGCCACAGTGAATCATTTGTCTCCATCTAATCCTATCGCCTGCATCCTCGTCTCTCACGCCAACTAACTTAATGTCCTCTCTCACTACATCCATAAATCTCCTCTTTGGTCTTCCTCTGGACCTCCTGCCTTGCAGCTCCAACCTCATCATCCTTCTACCGATATATTCACTATCCCTCCTCTGTCCATCTTAGTCTGGCCATCCATCCTCATCACTCTCAAATAGAACCTCAACATTTAAATCCCTGCTACCTCCAACGCTGCCTCCTCTTTTTTTCTTCAGTGTGATGGTCTCTAACCTATACAACATTGCAGGTCTCATCACCATCTTGTACACTGGTCCTTTCATTCTTGCTGATACTCTTTTTATCACACTTCTACACTCTCTGCTGCTCTGGACTGTCGACCCTAAGAACTTAAAATGCTTCACCTTCTTTATCTCTGCTCCCTGTAGCCTCACATGTATTCTTTCTTTCTGCGGCCTTCATTCCTTTTCTTTCCAGGACAAACCTCTACCTCTTCCTCCTCCTGCTCCCTGCTCTCACTACAGATCACAATGTCGTCTGCAAACATAGTCCATGGAGATTTCTGTTTAACCTCATCTGTCAACCTGTCCATCACCATAGCAAACAAGAAGGGGCTCAGAGCTGATCCTTGATGCAGTTCCACCTCCACCTTGGACTCCTCTGTGACACCTAAAGCACACCCCACCAGTCTTGGAGCTCCTATACATGTGCTGCACCTTTCCAAAATACTTCTCTGCTACTCCCGACTTCCTCATCAGTACCACAGCTCCGCTCTCGGCTCCCTGTCATCTGCTTTCTCAAGATCTACAAAGACACAATGCAGCTCCCTCTGACCTTCTCTGTACTTCTCTATCAACGTCCTCAAGCAAATATTGCATTTGTAGTTCTTTTTCTTTTTTGACATGAAACCATACTGCTGCTCACAAATACTTACTTCTGCATTTAGTCCAGCTTCCACCTCTCTTTTACATAACTTCATTGTATGGCTTATGGCTCATCAACTTTATTCCTCTGTTGTTGCAAAAGCTCTGCACGTCTCCCATGTTCTTAAGAATTGGCACCAGCACACTTCTCCGCCGTTCCTCAGACTTCCTTTCTCTCTCTAAGATCCTTGTTGTATTAATATGGAATTTACCATGAACGTATGTGCAACAAAAAAAAAAAGTGCATGGTGTATCCTGGCTCGCACATGGATAACTGAAACACTCCAAACATGACTGTTTTGTGCTTTGAGAGAGAAAGAGGGAAGAAAAAAAAAAATTTAAAACATGTTCAGTTTGATGAGTCACATGTCATACATCACCATTTTCACAACAGTTATAAATCAGTTAGATGCACACAATAATAGTGCCCCTGATCAGCTTTTGCAAGGCATGACAAAATCTGTGAATATCATGCTTTAGTCCTCCAATAATATTAAGACAATTTTGTCGACAGCTAATGATTTATTCTACCACACCCCATTTCTGAACATTGTTTAATAAAGTTCCATGGAGTTTTGTTGCCACTCCACCTTATATTCGATAATATAATTGTGATCTATAATTGTGGTGTGCAATTTAAATGACTAAAACTACACACACGTGTGTGTGTGTGTGTGTGTGTGTAGCTTTGGCTTCAGGAATAGCTGTTTCATTCTTTCTACCAGAGTCACATCTGTGCAAGGCAGAGAGCTGAAAACACTGTCAATCTGAGGCAGTTTGACCTCAAGGCCTTGCAACAGTTATTTTTTAACCTGTGGTATATGTTCAATAATTAGACAGATGGGAGTTTTGTTTTTATATTTTAAGAGTATACTTTTCTTTTCAGTTCCTGATGACCTGCTAATTGCGTAAGTATACGTTTTCTTGGTACTTTACACATTTTCTGCTGCCACTTTTATTTACAGCTGCAGTTACATTAATTTAATGTGCACTATGTTACAATGATACAATAAAGAAGGAATGAATGCTGTCCTGCAGGTGTGAGTTGTTTTGTGCAACACTCTATCCACACCTTGTTTATTATGGATCTATTTTCTTTTTTGTCTCACTTTATAAAATTGGGCTCATTTATCTTTTTATCATACCGCACAAGCATCAGTTAAACTAGTCATCTATGGAAGTCTGAGTTGTGACGTAAAAAGTCTTCACATGCCGTGATCAGTTTGAGTTTTCTATCAAGTGCAGAAACCACACAGAGGAAGAGGTAGGAGGCATTTTACTGTTTGTTTTTGTCAGAGTCATGCAACACTAAGACAATGTCATGATGCTGATCCATGTCTTGACAAAGACATTTCCTGGCACACCAGTTTGAATCACTGAGTGGGGGGATGCTCCCTGTCTGGGTCAGAACAATCACATCTTGTATGTTCATCTGGAAACCATTTCTTCCTGCCTAATGAATTGAGTTGTTGTTTTTTTTTTGTTGTTGTTGTTGTTTTTTAATTTCCTTTTTTTTTTCTACCTTTGATAATTTATGAAATTAAATGTTGTTTTTATTTGTTTGTTTTTTGCTTCAATGCACCAAACCTCATATGTAGGCGCTTCACTCTAAATCGACACCACTCAGCAGTCATCAAGCATTTGTCCATCCATTTTCTGTTCCCACTTATTCCCCCCATGGGGGTGGGAGTCTATCCCAGCTGTCATCGGATGAGTGGCGAGGTACACTCTGGATGGGTTACTAGTTCACAGAAAATATTTATGTAGACAAAAGAGACAAACAACCATGTAGGCTCCTACAGACAATTTGGGCTAACAAACACTTTGTTGTTGTTCTTGTTTTTAGTTTTTATTTTGTTGTTGTTTTTGGAGGAAGCCAGGGTACCTGGAGAAAAACTCACACTGGTGTAGAAGGATCTTCAGATTGAAAGAACTGACCCAGGATTCATACACCCTCTTACTGTAGACTTCCAATAATGCTTTAAAAGAAAAATTGTCAAAGTTGAAAAACCAAAACCCATCAAATACTTGATGGGTTTAAAGAATGAAATTTACTGGCCATTAATGCAGCTTCATAGACTAACTTTTCATTGCACCTCAAACCTGAATGCTGTACTTTTGTGCGTCTTTCTCTTTTATTTGATTTAGGTTTATTTCTTCATGTCTTACAGGTTGAAATTTGTCTTCGGCTCTTGTGCGTTACAGTCTTTGGACCTAGTTGACCGACGCTCTGTCACTTGTCTGTCATCTCCAAGTGGACGCAAGGCCTTCCAGGTCTGTCAACAATTTACAACAAACAAACATCAACTTATGACCACAACACTTTATCCTGCCACAACCAAAGCCATTTCCATGCATGAGCTGGATGAGTATCGTGTGCATAAGTTTTTCCCTCCAACTATTGTACGAAAATTGTCATTCAGATCAGTATTATAAATGTCGGGCAAAATTGTTGAAAGGACGCCAACAGAGTACAGTTCTTCATGGTGCCAGTCCTGGTCAGACATGTGAGAAGCATTTTCTTAGTGAGACATGAACATCATGACCATAATGTTGCTGACAGCAGTCCAAGTATGTGAACTGGAAAAACCAGCACTCCTATGCTGCTGCAGATGTTTGTCACATTTTATGACATCACAGCTGTATTATGGTTGCTGTTGATGGCATTGTTCTTGACTATGATGAGAAATGGGTATCAGAAACTGGTCTTACACTGGTACAGCTGTTATCAGGTGTTATGTCCCTACTGTAGGATTTATGGGCTTTTGCCTGTAAACGGTACATAAGTTTACACTTTACTATTATTATTGAACATCAAAAGAAATAAATGGACACATGGTTTTCAATGGCCTCAAAAGCACAACTATCAACGACTTAACAACAATAGCAGACCACAAATAAGTAATAACTGTGATGTACTGTCAAAGCTTAAATATCAAGGTTAGACAAATTGGGTTGAAAAGATTTGTGTAAAGTGAAGGCAACACTGATGCCAGTGAAGGTTCTGGGTAGTATCTTAGTTGTTTCCATGACTGCACTTTTTTTTTAATACATCCAACAGTTAGAGAAAAGCCAGTGAAGAGTTTAGGAAGGTGATACCATGTTGATCTGAGTGATAAAGAGCAGGTAGGGCAAGTTAGAAAGGATGTTGCTGAAGGTCTGGATAGAATAGATAAGTCAGGGCTTCCGGAAAGGATTAAATGATGGAGTTTGCAGTTTGGGTTATTCCCACAATTGATGTGGCCATTATCGGTTTACCAAATTCCAGTATTCACTGTGGAGAGAATGGAAAGATTAGTTAGCTCTTATATAAGGAAGTGGTTGGGTGTTCCTAGGTGTCTAAGCAGCATAGCGTTTGCAGTTACCAATATCGAGTTTAACAGAAGATTTTAAGTGTTCTACGGTCAGGGCAGAGCTGTTGCTTTCTGGGAGCAAGGATGCTATTGTTAAGGAAGTGGGTCTAAATCCATCCAAGGGGAGGAAATGGAACCCAAGAGTGGCAGCTTAGGAGGAAGAGGCTTAGACATGCTGTAGTTGTAGGTAAGTTTCAGTTTGGCCAGGGAGGCTTGGGGCTTGGCTCATGCAAACCGGTGTGGAACAAAGCTGCCCCAAAAGAGGAAAGAAAGTTGCTTGTGGAGCAGGTACGTAGACAGAAAGAGATAAGTGGTGCAAAGGCAATGGCTTAGCCTTGCTGGTCTTTTCTGACTCTGTCACTTTGGAGATACGCAGAGCTCTCTCTGACACCGGACCGCAGCTTGGTCTCCGTTCTTCCCTGGGGTCCATTTGGGAAAGAAGGTCCAATATAATCAGAGTTTCTACATGACCCTCTTTCTGGGTCTCGTTTCAGAAAGCGTTGCCAGGTCTGTGTGTGGTTGTTCATTGTTTATTCATCCAGCTACCACAGACAGGATAGCAGGCTGCTCTCCGGGAAAAAAAACAAAAAAGAAACAAACTCTACGTCCCCTGTTGTCCTGGAAGTGAATTGCAATACTCTCCAAGCATCAGACAAATATAAACGGTTTATGTCTCCTCTAATCCGACTGCGTGTCTTCGGAGTGACGGGGTCAGAGAAGCATAAACCAGGCTTTAGGGACAGTGGTTAAACTGGGACAGTGTAGAGAAGAGGAAGTTTGGTTGGAGCGACGTGTGGAGCAGTAGATTCTTTATAGGGGCTGTGCACGATGAGTTACCATCCCCTCAGAACCTCAAGATAAGATTTCCTTTATCATCATTATTATCAGGAAAATTCCATTGTTACATCAGCAGAGAAATTTCCAAAATACTAATATAGACAATGTAAATAATATATACAATGTTTTAAATTACAATATTGCACATTTAGAATATGCCTGATTGAAATGCTGATATTGCACATGAATATTGTTATTGCACATAGATGAATTAAACTGTTTGAGTCTTAGTGAGTATGTGGTTTACTGGGAGCACTGAAGTCTGACGGCTACAGGAAGGAAGAACCTGCGATAACGCTCCTTCAAACACTTTAGGTGAAGCAGTCTGTTGCTGAAGTGCTGTTAAAGTAATGGTGCCACCACAGTGCCATAGAAGGCCTTCAGGACTGGCCCCTGCACTCCAGAAGACCTCAGTCTCTGTTTTTGTGTCTATGGTTAGTTCCTCACTGGTGTTTTTCGGACCAGACTTTTGTAGTCTGATATGGAGGAGGACTCCATGTCAGCCACTCCTGTGCAGAAGTTTCACCTTCCAAGATAGATCCTCATTTTGTTTTTGCTGGCCAAGACATTTATTGGCAGTTAAGCACCATGGACAATCTTTCTAAAATAAGGCATGCCAGGAATTCACCTGATTATTTTTAGGCAAAAAACAAAACAAACAAAAAACAGACGTATGTAGCTCTTAGAAGTCAGAAAGCTCTGCAGGACCTTATTATGTCAGGCTAACGATCTGCAATAGGAGAGTAAAAAATTAAATTTTTAGAAACCTGAACTGGAATGCAGTTAAGATCAGAGGAAGACAAATTCTCAGTAGCTGAACTTAAGTAAGAATGAATGGTCACATGCTCATATTGGAGAACTAGTATGAACAAAGATATTTTATTTTCCAAGTTATCTTTTCTCCCACATGCTCTGCTGAGAATTATATAAAGGTTTTATGTATATGTGGTGAACACCTTCAACACATATACATAGGAGGGGGGGGGAAAGTCTCCTTATTCAAACCTCTGGTATGCATGTCCTTCAGTATGTCCTCAACGCTTCTCATCAAGCACTATCTGGATTTCTCACACAGTGCAAAGACATACGATTGATTAGTGATTCTCATTTAACTGTAGTGAAAATGTGCATGCACTGGCATTCAAAGTTAAATTCAGAGGAGCCAGACTAATTCTTTGTGTTGAAAAGGGAAAGAATTAGGATAGCTGACCAGGCTGTGCTGTCTTTTGTGTCGGCTCCGCGATGGCAGGCTGACAGGGTGCACTATAGTTCTGGTCGTATACGCTCAAGTCCCTGGTGATATTGATTATGAGATTTTGTCAGCAGCAGTTCAGGGGACTGTTAGCAAACCACAATCCATTGCAAGATGTGGAGGGGTAAATAAATAAAAAAAACTGAAGTATGTCTCAGAGGTCCCATCAACTTTGTTCTAAACAGTTTTAAGACCTTTGCTCCAGCTGAGTCAAGCTCATTAAAGCAAGTTCCTGCTAAAACAGCGGAAGCTACAGCAGGAGACTAAGTTAAACAGAGTGAGTCTTTAAGATGGGGTAGCAACACTCATAAGTACAGTGAGTTGCACAGTCAATGCAGATCTGAGGTCAGTGCTTTAGAAACAAATGAAAACATGGAACTAACATGGGCAAATGTGTCATGCGTATAAGTTTAGAATTCTGTGGACATGACGGCATGCTCACTGGGTGTTGTCCACACTACCCAGCTGATTTGACTCATATTTGATTTTTACATTTTCATGTGACTCAAATCTTAATGTTTCAATTAAGTCAATTTATATTTTTAGAGCAGAATTGTGTCTCTTCAGGATGTGATCCTTGACACTTATAGTTATGAATGTGGACTGCTAAATCATGCCTTTACCATAGATTTGACAGAATTGTAGCAGAATGAGACGACATGTCTGGAAGTCTGGATGACTTTCAGAGAGATATTGTGAACAATAAACAATGCAAAAGAAGTTATTATTTACCTGCGACACTGCCACTGGTGTTTGGTGCTGGAAGGCTCTGAAGTTTGATATGTTTTTATTGATCCCCTTTGATGATTGCCAGGATATCATCAAACTGATGTTGACACACATAGATGAGTATAAAATCAACTCTCAAAAGACGACAGCTGCCATGACGGAGTTGTAGAGTCTCCTGGACAGTCTCATCGTTATGTTAAACACTATTGTCATAGTTATTGTTGTGGACGACCCTTCGCCTACACTGCCTAGTGCCACATCAGTGTCAAGCCTGCGAGTTTACAGTTACGTTTGCCAAAAGTTTAAACATTTTGTAAATTGTATATGAAAAGGAGAATACAATATGTCTACAATAAGTCTTCCCAGCCTGGAAGTGTCCAGTCTGGAGCACTGGTTGTGACGTGTTGCTGGGTATGGCAACACGCAACAGCTGTGTGCAAGTAATTTTATCCACTTCTAACTTAAAATAAGAAGACAAAGAGAACAAAATGTTTGTTTTCTTTATTTTGATCCCAGAAAATGTTTTCAAAAAGATAGGACAGGCGTACCATAGATTAAAAAAGTATAGAAATACTAGTAAAAGTCTTCACCACGATGAAAATTGAAATGATGTCATGAAATCCAGTGATAAATGTTTCTCTATTCCAAACTGTCTATGCGATGTTGCCATGAATTTCAACAAACTTTTGTTTTGTATGTTTTGGTTTGTTTCTTTTCCTAAAACATGAAACAGTCTGAATTTCTCTTGTGAGGCACTGTTGAATAAAGATTTTACCTCGATTTGAATTCTTCTGTTCAGGAGCATTTCTCTTACAATGATGATCATCTACAACTTCCAAATTCCAAAGTAAAAAAAAAAAAAAAGCTTTTTTAAAAAGTTTATTTATTTATTTATTTTTAATCCAGACTCATGCAGCACTGAAGAATTAAAAGTGGACCACAGTAGGGCGTAGCGGGAGAAACACGGCGGTCAAACAAGGCACTTAGTTTGTGGTCACTGTGCACCCAGATTTCCTGTAAACTCCTTCAGGCTCCTATAAAAATAGCTTTATGAAAGGAACCATAAATGACAATGCAGCTAAACAGGAATATGGGTTTTGTTCTGTTGGGACATTTTTTACCTGAAAAGTTGAGTCTCAATTGTTTCAGTGGATTCCCACGAGGCCCAGCTTTTTCTGTTGGGTGGAATTGATGTTATTAATAGATTAGTCTCAGCAAAGACGCTAAAGGAGTTGTTATTCCTTTGGTCTTGGAGGTCAGAGGTAGAAACTGGTCTAGGTCTTGAGATTTCCTACTTTGCTTATTGAAAGGAACCGTCAATAAACTGAACCACATTTGTTTATTCTCTGAAACTGCTTCAAAATTAAATGAAAGGTTCCTGCCATTAATGTTTAATGTAACTTCCTGTAACAGACTTGCATTGTGGACCGTATCGGGGATATCGGGGTTGTTTCAGGAATCTCTGTTGAAGGTGAGGTGTCTGTTTTGGTATCGACGTAGAAAAACATTAAAAGATAACCCGCCCTGATGCTGATCTGATGCCAGTGGCGTCGCTCAGAGAGATCAGCGTTACCTCGGTAAATTCTTGACCATGTGGCTTTATCAGCTATGGCTGTTGGATGGATCTTTATTCCTCCTGAGGGATCAGCGATCTCATTCATGCTCAGATTTGCACTTTTTGCGTGTATTGAGAGTCCTTAAATCAGTTGTTTATATTAGTTCCTGTAGATGAATTATGCAAATCGCTTCAAATCTTTCTTGGAGGAAAATTTGTTTTCCAACAAACTATTTATTTATTTAACATTTGTTGAGAAAATGGAGATCCTCATAGAGTCAGGCTTTGATAGTTTTTGTTTTGGTGCTAAATCATCACCACAGTTACCTGTGGACATCTTTTTAAAACATTGTTTCTTAGATGTTTCTTTTACCCCCACAGTAGCCCTGAATTATCCCTGCGCTAGATAGTTTTTGGAATGTATTGCAGGTCTGAAATGCAAAATTGTTGTTTATTAACCAATGATATAATAATATATAATATTTTATGTTCCTACTGTGCTAAATAAAGATTGAAGGAAATGTAAGAATTGGTAATGTTTGCTTTTGGGTGTTTGTTTTTTTTTCTCTCCTTTTTAAATTTTTTTATTTTGGTGATGAGCACATCAGTGATTATGTAATGTTTTTTTTTTCTTCACAAAACCGAGCACTCTTTTAAGTGAAGGTTTAAATAACCCGTTCCACTGGAGGAAAACATGAGAGGGGAAATCGGTTAAGCTTGAAAACCAAGCATTGCTAAATGTAACGGGGATGAATATAATAATGTGTGTGTTGTGGGTAGTTGTACGAGTTATGCTGTCCTTTGTGGTCAAATCCACACACACACACACACACATTTATTTAAAAAAAAAAAAAAAACACACACACAGAAAAGCAAACACGTCCACAGCTGTGCACCTGACACTGTTCTCTGACTACCCAATAAAAATTGACGATCATTGTTTCAGAAGTGAGCTATTGGAAACCGAAAGGACTCTTTCACATCTGACATGGCAGCCATGGGTTTTCAGGTTGGACCTCCAAATGTTTGCTTTAGCTCAAAGTAAATCTGTTTATAACGGCACTGTAGGTTTGAATCGTTGCTGAACCGCTGGTGAATAAAAGCAAAGACGAGAGTCTCTCTCACTCTTCATAGTGCAGATTCATCCTGGGAGATATGAGAATGAAAGCATCATAACGTGAACGCTGTATCAGACGCTGAAGTTGATAAATTGACCAAATTTCATCATTTCTTGTGAGGTTATTTATTTTGTTCTGCACACTTGAATTTCTCATGTTGGATGTGGTTTTTTTTCTGTCTTTATCAGATTGGACGAATAAGTCATGAGAACTTGGCATTTCGTTGCTGGGATTTTTTTTCCCCCCAACTTGTCACATTGTTAATGTTCACTGACTTTTACATAAACAATGGAGCGCTGATGCATTCTGGGAAACTGTAGTATCAACAGAACAGCTTTCTTTAATGTCATGAAATAAAGTAAAAGAATAAAACTGAGAAGTCTTTTTATTGGCTATTTTAAACATCCATAACAGTAAGTTGGTGGTTTTTTTTTTTTTTTTTGTACCTTAAGTCGTGTTGTCCGTACCTAACAAATAGTTAAATTGAGGAAAGGGGCAGTTGATGAAATTATGTAATGGGATTACTGGCTGTGAGGAGAGGAAGCAAAAGAGGCTCAAGTTTAGTGCATCCTTTCTTCAAATGCTTTTAGTTTGCCAAACCATTCTCCTGATGTGAATTTGAAATAAAGTCTGTCAATGTCTGGCAATAAGGAGGAGCTTTTTAGCGCAAGACACAGTTGACTCCTAAAGAGCTCATAAATTGACAAACACACTGCTGATGCAAATATACATGTTGATGCACAGATACAGGAACTCTATTGACCTCCGTGGTTCTTTAATTTAGTTTGTTTCGGAGAACCAGTGAGTTGACTGGCACATTGGCTCCTGGTCCTCTGAGTCACGATTGCGTCCTCAGTCGTGCTCCCATGAGACTCCCAAGTTTCAAGCCCAGGCCGTGAATTTGCAGAGCCTGTATCTCACTGTTTCATCTGCAGCAGCTACATGACAGATGTTGATGCACAGAGCTTGTTGGAGAAACCTGGGTCCTCGCCTACAGCTTAAAGTGGCTTTTGATTATATTAGCTGCCAGGTTTGCAGGTTGAGCTGCTGTGAAGTCACATTATCTGTGATGCCAACAGAAAACAAAGAGGGCCCATGTGTGAGCTGGTTTTCAATAACCCCTGCTCTTTAGAAACTGTAGCAGGCCACAGTGTTACTTCTTCAGTCCTCGTGGTGTTCACTGTGCTTTATTCGTCCTTTCTAAGTTTCATTTCAGTCCGTGTAATTTTCTCATTTGTGCCATTATTTATTATGAACAGAACAAATGAGCTGTTTTAACTTTTGTAGGTCATAGGGAAAGGTAATTTATTGAAACCTCGTAGAATAATGGAGCCAGCTCTGGAAAGCCTTAGTTAATGTGAAGTGTCACACCAATCCACTATCGTAATGTCCTCATGCGCCTTGTGCGTGAGGGCGACACTTAAATCACTGTCTGCTGCTGGAAGTGAATGCCAACGTTGTGGACAGGAGGCTCCGTCAGCCTGGGCCATTAGACATTAGGTTGTTAAAAAATGCATCAATTCAAAATCATCTCCTCCAGATAACTTGTGGGAAATGACGCATGGAAGTACCCTCACCTTTAACCAGCTCTCTGTCACTTTTAGGGAATATTTAATTTAAAAAAAAAAAAAGAGGAGAATCATTTAAAAGTCCGTTACGTCATGTAAATCTGGACAATGAAGTCAAAACTTAAGATCTGAATATGCAAACTGTGGATCAGTGGTGATAGCAGTTTAGTTAGCTGTCTTTGGGATTTTACATCCAGTAAAGTGTGTGTAAGTGTGTTTGGACAGAAATCTCACAGTCGAATAGCACGTCTGCCGTCGTAAATTATGAGCTGTTTGATTTCACACATGCAGCAGCTGCAGGGCCTGTTTGCACATGACATCATTACGGTTAATCTAGTCTGGAACTGAATGACAGAAAATATAGATAAACAAAAAAAAGAGATTTATTTTATTGTTGACATGTGGTTTTGTTTTGTTTTTATTAAGACTGCAGAGAGATAGATGAGACTTGAGTTGAAAAATAAAATGAAGTAAAAAATGTTCTTGGAATCCAGTTGATGACTTTTGCTCTGATTCTCGGAGCTCAGCCAGTCATGTGTGGACTTGCTGAGGGAGACTTTGGAAGTACTGAAGAGCTTGTTTTTTGTTTTTTTTTCTTCTTCATCCTTCATGCCTTTCCAAGCTTTTACTGTCTCTGCTGCAGTTCACACAGAGCTGCTGGCACAAACCACACTGTGATCACTCCCTCATGAAGAATCAGACCGATTCTCGTCTCCATGTATAACCCTGCAGACAAGACGAGTGCTGTGTCATATGTTAATGTACTTTGCATGAATCTTTTGTAGGTAATGGGAAGCTCTGGGCGCTTGTACACTTGCTTCCTGTCCTGCCACTACTGCCCATGTCCAGCTTTCGCCTACACCGTGCTGCGCAGAAACGAAGGCCTGCTAGTGAGTCTCTCACAAACTCATAGTTACATTTGTTACATGCTTCTTTGGACAAGAAGGAAATTTAAAGCTACAAGTTAAATTAAGTTACATTTTTTTAACTCTGTAGAAGTGTGCCCTTTCCTGAAATTGAATTGAGATACCGTTTAAATTTGAATGTGTGAACTGAGCAAAGTGAATGCTGTTTTTTACTCCAGTCATTTCTGGTGGGTATTTGTTCAGTCGTAGAAGCTATTTAGAAGAATGCAAACGCCATTATTGTAAACGCCAGATGTTTTTTAATCTCTGAAACATCACTCACATCGCTGCGATGGAATTTTGGCCCATTTACATCACTGCTTCAGTTTATCGGGGTTCTCCTGAGAGAAGATTCTTCCACAGCGTTTTTAATTGTTTCCATGTCTGGACCGTTTAAAAACACTTAATTCTTTTATTGTCAGTCATTCTGGTGTAGATTTGTTTTTTTTCTATGGATTATTATGTCCCAGTTTTGTCCCAGTCCTTCATTGTCAAACAGATTTACCTCTGGAATAATGCTGCTGGGAAATCCGCTCCTGAGAAGATTGGCCACTTGTCTTGAATAAAGTCCACTTGCGATTAATCCTTTTCACTGTAGAATCTGAACTCTAAATGGGCTTGTGTTAACGCAGCTGAATGCGCCAGATCAGAAAACTTCCCAAACGTCTGCTTTTTTATCGACACACCTGCTGATGATCAATTAATCACGGCCTGATTAGCAGCACCTGGCGACCACTTACCCTCTTAAATCCAATGGAACCTGTAAGGGGTGTACTTATGAATGCCCACATGATTATTTATTTTTATTTTTTTACTTTTTGGCTTCATTTTTGATTAAAAAAAAAAAAATAATATTGACAAGGTGGGGGGAAAAAAGCTAAATTTTGATGTTCTGAAGTAGTACTTGTCTAATGCTAAGACACATTGCAGTCAGATGACCTTTAACTGTTACACATGCCAAATAGATAAATAAAATAGGTGTAATAACTTCTGCAAATCACTGAATCATTACTGGTGTGGTACATATTACTTATAGAGAGGCCTGAGAGCTGTTCCATATCCATTGTGCTTTGACTGTCAAGCGTGCATCCCAGAGAAAACCTTTGCCCTGTGAAGTGAGACTAAGCACACATTAAGATGTGTGTACAGATGTTTGGTGGTCAGAGCATGTTTTTGTCTGGCCACTGATGGGTGTCTCCCTCCAGTCGCTCCCTAAATATCTAGAAACAAATAACCTCTGCTCCTCCTGACTGTTTAGGAGATTTATTTCCCTGGAGGATGCTGCTAAAATCAGTGTGAGAAAGAGAACTGCAGCAGACCATGGAGATGCCCCATGAGCGCATTCAGCACCACGCAGAGCATTCCCCATAAATTAACTCTAACTAAAATAGCCTCTTCATGAAACTCTTCGGAGATAGATGAAGCTGCATGATGGTGGATCCGATTTGAGCCTAACTCTTAAGACCGCAGAGTCTGAGTCTCCTGACAAGCAGGTCTGAAGACGGATAAATGAGCTGTCCTACAAACAACAGACCGCTAAAGGAGCAAGAGAACAAATGTCTGAACGCTGCAGTTGGTTGGAAACAAGGGATCAACACGTTCATATAGAAAGGAATGAGAAACCCCTGGTTTTCATTTCTGTGAGCTGGAGTTGCTGGACCATCTTATATCCATGTCATTAATCACATTGCACCTTTTTTGTCCTCTCAGTGCAAACACATCCTGGCTGTCTACCTGTGCCAGGCCATGGCTGTGACTCAGCAGGAGAGCGTGTCTGATCAGCAGATGTCCATGCTGCTCAGTGGGACCGGGGCCCTGTGACAGAGGCTGGATGAAGCACAGGAGGGGGGCGCGGTGCCCCGTGGATGAGAGCCAGAGCTTTAAAGCGGACGGTTTCGATTTTCTGCAAATGGAGTCAGAGCATGGGAGAGCTGTCCTGGTTTGTTTTCCAGCTCTGAACAGAAGAACACTGAAGTTTCTTCATTTATGTTTTCTCATAGAAGTGTTTTTAATCTTAATCTAAAAATAGCTGTATCAGTTAAGAAGAGAGTCACTTCAGATACATTCATTCTTTTTTTTCTAGCATGTCATTTGTGAAATTGTGTCAGATTATTTAAAATAAAATGTTTTGGAATACAATTTGATCTTTAACAATATAAACATTGCCTTTATTAACAAAATAATTCACCATACATACAGACTGCATCATGTTAACTATCAATATCAGTTGTGGATTTGTTGAACAGGAATGCAAAATGAAGATCAGCTTGCCCACAGTGGATATTTTTCCTGATTAGTAACATCATAGCACACAGTAAGAAGGTTACTTGGTAATGAAAGGCAGGAATGTTGAACTAGATCAGCTCGCTATGCTCTGAATTACCTTTAAAACTGAAAGAGAAGGCAATAGTTTGACATCAATCAATAGCTTGCAGACAGTACTTTTTACACCTCAGTCAACAAAGACAATAATACAACATTACAGTGCAGTTACAGTGTAGTTGTCTCCATTGGAATGTACTAAGACAGTGGCACGCTCATGTGTTTTAGCCCTTGAAGTCAGTCAGAGGTGCTCACAGAACACCACAGCACACGCAGAGACGGTGCAGCAACGCAGGCGAGCGCAACCAACACACACTGGTTCAACACCTGCGCAGTGCAGCAAGCCAAACAGGAAATTAAAAGGTCAGTGCAATGTTCATTTGTGTAGTGCCGCTCCCAGGTAGACAAAAAATGTCTTAAGGTGTTTCACAGATGCTACAGTTGTGCAGAGAACTTTTCCTCTGCTTTCAACAAGAGTACGCAGTTTGCTGTTTTGATCTAACAATGCATGAGATCCTAAAAGATCTGATTTGGTCTACCCTCAAAATGTGATGCTGCACTATAAACACCACTCAGTGCAAACAACTTGCCTCTGTGACAATATTTGCTGATGATTATTGGCGGTCGCCGTTTAAATCTCTCCGTCAGCACATGGGCAGATGGGTGAATTAGCTCCTTTTATCTGCTCATTTCGGTTCGGTCATGGTCTTGTAGGTCTGACTGGCTCATTCAACATTCATATACACCAGTGGAGCTTTATGCAACCAAATAAATGCATGTTTGCCCAAAGCATGGATGGTGAAGAATTATGTAAATGACACTGATTTGAAGTGTCAGCTTACAGCGTGTCATCCCCGGCTCAATATAGAGAAGCAGCTGAAAATACTTTGTGCAGATGGCACGTTTCTATAAACAGTTCAGTCACTTTCCCACTTCCTGAGTTTATGTCTTTAGAAAAACGAATGATACGGAGCGCCGGTGCAGGTGCGCCTGGCTGCTAAATGAACTCTCCTCTCTGGGAAAATTAATCTAATGATGGGGTGGTTTTGTGACGAGAAAGGAATAGCCTTTTATTTTTACATTTCTCAATGCATTTATCTATTTTCAGCTTCCAGCAGGCACAGAGTCCTTTCTGCAAACTGACACGTGTTTAAGTAAAATGGGAGACAATTCTGTTATCTGTCTCATTTATTTAAATATTAATATGCAAAATATGCTTCCACCTCTAAGTACTCCTCTCAATTAAATTAAAAATAAATAAAGGATGAGAAGAATTTGTCCCTCTTTCAGTATATTGAGGCAGTGATGAGTATGGATTCATTTTAAAAGTTCACGAGACCAGAATGAGCACAGATGAAGATTACTACGACGGTACCTTTTTTTTTTCTTTTTCTTTTCTAAAAGGTCCACAAGTACAGATCTAGCCACAGAAAGGATGTTTTTTTTTTCTTTTTCTTTACATTCTCTAAGACAAGATCTTGTAATAAATAAATTATTCAACACTGGCCCTGAATATTGACAGTATATTCTAGCAGGGACAAAAAAAAAAAAGTTTGTGGTTGTTTGCGGTATCAGACTGATGGCATAAGTGTGGATTCTCTCCTAATGCTTACAAATCCAGCTAGCTTCAGCGGTAAAGTCAAAACTCCTTCCCAACACAGACGTCGTGGAACAGTTGCTGCTGACCATTTCATTGGCCCCCAGACTCTCATCACCATTTATAAATACGTCTCCACATTCAAGGCCCAGTTGAGACGGCTGCCTCTTCACATGTCATACCATTGTTCTGTAAACATTAGAAACCTCAGTTAAAAATGAGTTCAAGACTTAATTGAGAGTTGGCACAGAAACGACTCCTCCACCGTGCTTCTCTATAGCAGTGGGTCTATGGTCATGTGGATCTGGTCTCTTTTGTGTCTGCTGCCGTTGGAGCTGAGGTAAAGCTCCTCCTTGTGGCACAGGAAGTGCTGGGCGAGGATCTTGCGGAAGGTGTTCCTGAAGTCCTGAATGCGGTAAGCATAGATGATGGGGTTGACTGCAGAGTTGGCATGAGACAGAATGATGGCCACATACATGACAATATCCGGTTTCTTCAGCTCGTAAAACAATGTGAGGCAGTTGAGGATGTGGACAGGAAGCCAGCAGATGGCAAACAGTCCCACAATGATGGAGAGAGATTTGGCGGCCCGTATCTCCTTCTGCAGCAGCCCCTGGTTTTGGCTCTCTCCGTTGCCCACACACTTGAGCTCAATCTGCCTCAGCTGCTTCCTGGCCACAGTGAAGATCTTCACGTAGATGCCCAACATGATGAGCAACGGCAGCAGGACACAGACAAAAAAATTAAAATAGACCATGTAATGCATGTCCACCACGCTTTCAAAGAAGCACTTGAGCTTGCAGCTATGCAGTCCTTCTCCTCTGCCAGTGTTCGTTGTGTTGTCCTCCCCGGAGCTGCTTTTCTTGCAGTTTGTGTATTTCAAGTTCCATCCAAAAAACGGGATTAGGCCAATAACAAAAGAGAGGATCCATAAAATTGCAATGATCTCTCTGGCAGTCTTTCCTGTCATCAACTCCTTGTACCTGGAAAAAAAACAAAAAACAGAAGTTAGTTACTGTGATCTCACAAAAGTCAGTTTTGGCCATGACTCATGATATCCCAGAGGTCAATTTCAAAGTAAGATCATTAAGTTTCTGGTCATCATTCAACACCACTATCAAAGGCAGGAGAAATTATCACAATAAATCACATTTAGCCAGATACTGATTCAGTGACACTGACGGGAATCCACAATGGAACTTTACAGACTGTAAACCCTCTGTGGAAGATGAGTCTGAGCATGTGTTGTGTACGCTTCAATTTGTCAGTCCTGAAGAGGATTCAATAAAATGTCATGCTTCATTTTTCAACCTAATTTATGCACTGGAAGGAAAGCAGTGGGGTAAGGATGTTCCTAGAAACCTACAAAGCTGAACTAGCTTTTCTCTGTCAAGCACATGCATGCAAGTCTGTTAAACAGAAATGCACAGCTGAAGCATAAAAAAACAAAAGTTATCATGATCGGCTTCTACAAGCAAACCTCTCAACGGGTTTGATGTTTTTTTCAAGGCTGTGGTTCAGGAAACGATAGTGGTTGATCCACACTGACGCACTGAGACACATCAAAACATTCGAGGACAAATCACAGATAGCACAATAAAATAGATAAAAACAACAGAAAAAGAACTCAACATTAAAATGAAAGAGAAATGATAGACAGACTGCGTTCTCAAAGCTGTGTTTTGAGTAAATTTCTCCCCAATGACTGGAAAAAAAATAAAAGCATATCTATAACTATCAAAAATGTACTTTAAAAACGTAACTAACAGATTACAATTGAAATATAACATCTACAAGGGTAAAAGCAAAATTCCCTGTGAAGTGCAATAAAGGAAAATTTTAGTACGGCAGAAAAAGCCAAATGCTGAATTAAAATAGCTGAATGCGCTGAAAACCACTGTTTCACTTCTGTGCATCAGCTGCCGTTTTCACGAGATAAAGTTTGGCCATTAAACAAGATCTGTTTTTACCCACGCAGAACCTCCTCATGAGGACGTTCGCCTGCATCTCCCCAGTCTCGCATGCGGGCAGGCTCAGTCTTCAAACAGTTTTCCAGTTGCAGTTGTACACAGTGCAAGAAAAAGAAATGAATAGTTCAGTGTAGGTGTTGCTTTCCTTTTCATTTCCTCTCTTCAGTGAAGTTAAGTTTATCTGGAACATACATGGTTATGTTTTTCCTGAATTCATTGATAAGCTTCAAAATGAAAGCAGCAAATTTGAAGTTACTGTTGGCAGTTTCACCTACAGTATCTCACTTCCTGTGTTTACAGTTATAACAACACAGAATGATGTGTAGGACTGCTTCAAACATCTTTCCTTTAGATACTGTAAGCTGAAGCTTATATGTGAAGGGAAATGAGCAAATGGCAGAACACTAACATGGAATTTTTATTTATATTAACAATGAAACTGATGAAGAAAACTGTTTAATGCCACAGCCAACTAACGGAAACATGAAGCCACTAATATCAGGTGCACACTAAAGCTGAGCATCTTGGACCAAGATGAGTCACTGGTGTCATCCTGGCTCTTCTAATCATGTGAACAGTGCTAGAAGCAAAGCATGTCACTTCCTTAAAGTAATTCAGGCATTTCCGACTGCACGGCATTGACTCACACGCATGCTGCCAGGCGTGCACTTATACACAGGCAGGAGTCGGTCGGAGTTGGAGGTGTCACGAATGATCTGTCAGAGTTTAGCTGCAGCACAGTTCACCACAGGAGCAAGGATGCGGCTCTTTTTGCAGCTCACTCAGAACTTCGACTGAGACTGTTACAGAGAACCTCTGTATCAGAAAAACATAGTGCTTTAAAAAAATGGAGGGAAAGATTCAAGATGGCGATTATGGGATGCATATGAAAGTTCTTGTACTTCTTGTGCAATTACATTAAAATCCCATTAAGGTTATAAACACACACAATGTGTGTATATATGTGCGTGTATTTATATGTATGTGTATATACATTAACTATATATAGATAAGGTTGTTAGACATTTCTTTTTTTTTCTACCAAGAACAAGTCTTACATTAGTGTGTCGATGCTACTCCACAGTGAAATGTGAGGGATAAAATCTTGAACTTCTGGGTAAAGTACAACTGTCAAAACTGGCTGCGACAGGTGTGGACAGGAGGAATGATTGCACCGAACGAGAATGCGCTCAAAATGTTCCATACTTAGAAAAGTGCTTCTTATACTGTTGCCCTCTGTATATTCTGTTAACCGTCCCGATGAGCACAAAAACATCGACCTCCTGAGGGTTGTTAGCAAAGTTCCTCTTTCTTTTTTTGTACAGTTTTCATGCAGCGTTGGTATCATCGAGCATCATCTTCTCTGCTTTGCTGCTCTTGCATTCTGTCACTCTCATCGCCTTTAAGAGTTTAACACTATTGAAAGCAAAGAAAATGTGATGCCCACACAAACAGGAAAATAAGTCGGAGTTCATAGGGACAAAAAAGAAAAAAAGCATCCAGTCTAACAGTATCACTCTGTTTTATGTGATTTTGGTAACAAGCGATAGTAATTATTCAGAAAATACTTCCTGACAGTGCTTTTTCTTGTCGAATTTCTAGAAAAGCAGAATAAAACCACAGCCTCTCTCTCCACAGGCTGCAAAGATGAAAGCGATAATAAAGTGTAGTGAGTGACTTTGATACAGGCAGGAAATCTGTGCCTCGAAGGTGCTGTTTCACTCAATTTGCAAGTAAAACTCAGGTTACCATAACAACACAGGTTCATTCTCAGTCATAAGGCCCAGCACACTTCGGTTTTAATAGTTTACTCACCAGAGGTGTGTGAGCTCTCTGTCCTGTGACCCCTGCAGTGGGCTGTCGGACCCACCCTCCCAGGGGGCCGTGAACATTACAGCGCGCTGCCTGACAGTGCAGGAGAGGATACTCATCACGAGCTGCACCTCTGCTCTCATTTCCACAACTTCCTGCTGTTCTTCTCCAGCATCACCTCTATCTTTTTAATCACAAAGTGCGACAGCATGCACACAGGGTCCATTTCCCAGAGGGCCCCATCTCCTATGCATCGGTCCCTGCTCTCTCTTTTTTACCCGTGGAGACAGTGAACGAGCAGCCAGCTGAACGGATTAGCTGCGGCATGACGACAACACGCTGGCATTCGTCTTTGTTCTGCTTTCTTCACCTGCTCCATTCTCCATACAACGATTCCTGCTGTCGCTGAGCTTCCGCCCTGCAGCCGCTGACCCGTGCCAGGCCACACACACACACACACACACACACACACACACACACACACAATCTAAACACTTAAAACATCCGCCTAAGAGTCCGGCTGCTTCCAGAGCGGAGCTGCAGGAATGATCTAACAGGTGGCTGACATCAGTGGATTTCTACAGTCCTCCAGCATGTTGCTGCACAACCAAAGTTACACTTAATCTGGATTGTGACTTTTAAAGTTTCTGTTCTTGCACTTCTGATTCATTAATAAACTAACCCTTTTTCTTATTGTGTGCAAGTCAATCCTGTTTGGTTCCTTTATTTGGAATCTTTCTGTAAACACAAACTATCACTCAAACTGATCATATGAAACTATAACCTCTTACTGCTTAGTGAGGCCTTATAAGAAAATCCCAGACCCCAGATTATGCTAATTCACAAATTCAGGGTTTCTTTTTCTGCATCTTCTTTGGTTTAGATTCTCAAAAATGTCCCTTTTTTTTTGGTCTCTCTATCTCACGATGACACAAGGACTCCGTGTCTACAATCCTTCCTAATTTATCTCCTGTCACTTCAATGAGTCTATATTTTATATGGGAAGAAGATTAAAAAGTTAGGCTGCCTGTGAGCAGATATTTGTCTGAAGTGAGGATCAACTCAAAAGCATTCTTTGTCTCCTGTCTTTTTTTTCTTTCTTGTCATTCACTTAAAAAAAAAGAAAGAAAATGAAAAGAAATGAGCTCATGCAAACTCTGCCAAAATAAATGAAATCACCCTGTTGGCGGGTGTCCATTCAGCTTTTTTTTATGTAGTAGAGAAAAACATTAGATATGACTGTATAGATTATGTAGTATATGAACATTCCAGCTTTGTAAAACATGACTAAAAGAAGGTGTTTGGTGTTCTTACAGCACCAAACTAAAGCTCCAGCATCGTCTCACACAGAAACATGATTTCATGTCTGCATAACTCGTGTACGGTCCATTACCTCTTTAGTTTACTGTAAACCTGTTTTAATTCTGTTAATTATAGCATCAATTTCCCTTTTCTGTATGCAAATGTCATTTCCTTCTTTATGGTGTGCATCTTCGAGCTTTAGTTGCTGAACTTTTGTCATCTTCCCTGCTCTCTATGTCGTTTTCTTTTTTACATTTTTTCCAATATGTGTTTGCATTTGCTCCAAGTTATAGACCCAGCTGACTGGACACAAACAACTTCTTTGGCTCGAAAAACCCTCAGGAAAAGTTTTAAAGTCCTTGAAAACGCTTTCATCAGACAGCTCTGTCGTTGGGACCATGTCTGCTGTTAATCAGTCTAATTTGCATACTTGGACTTACGTCAAAGTATTGAAACGTTTTTCATTATTCACCAGTTATTAATTCTCTTTTTCTGCTTGATTTGCCAAAAAAAAAAAAGACGAAGAAGAAGAAGGAATTTCTTTACGATGCTATAGCTGTACCTTTTTTTCTATAAAATAAAATATCATCCAAGGGTGCTGATACTATATTTTTGGCCAGATGTTGCAATACCCGACTTCTTTCAACAACAGCTTTCTCTTAATGTCACACACAGACACCTTCATAAGATCAACTGATTTATTACACCAGTTGACCTAAACACCTCGCTTCCACTTTCCATGAAGCAAATGGAAACTAGACCAAAAAAAAAGAGGGGTCAGTATGTGGACAAATGGCAGAAAAGAGAAATTAAGTATTCAAGACTTAAACTGGAGGTCCGGTAATTTTCTGTCAGTTTGGTGTGCGGCAGTACGAGCAACAAATCAAGGAAAAAAAAGTTTTTATGCAAATACATCCCATGGTGATGTCATTAAGTACAAAAAAAAAAAAAAAAGCTGGACAACAAACGATCCGTTTTAGGCAGCTGTGAACTGTAGCTTTACAGGAGAGAACAACTGTTTGTTGTGGACTTCAGGCTTTGTAACGTTGCAGATCTTTTTACATGCAAACAAAAATTTATTTATGCTACAGCTGCAGTAAGTGAATATTGGCTGATTGGACTGAAGAAATGGCTCAATGTTTAGTCTATTTTTTTCTAACTAGAAGATCTCACATCTGTTAAGTGCGGGGCCAAAGCACTGGCACATAATTACACTTCAGTTGTAGCGAAGATAAAATAAGTGACATTAATTGGTATTTAATTTATCTCAAGAGTTTCTGGAAAGTGAATTTTCCTGTTTACCTGCTAAACTAAACATTTGTACTTTTTATGTTTAGGTAGCTGTCATCTGACCAGTTATTTAGCACACAAACTAGAGAGTGGTGTCAGACGTTTCAGCTAATGGTCAGCAAAAGTATGTCGGTCTTATTTAGGGCTTGATTTCAAATGTTGATTGGGATGAGACAAATGGCTAAAATATGATCATCTATCATCATCTGTCTACTTAATTGTGTTCTACAGTGGTCTCTAGTGCTAATCCCAGGTGATTTCAGGACTCACTGACCACTGAGAATGATGCAACTCTCTCTGAATGTCTGTCATGAAGCAGAAATTATGAGGAATCCATGAAGATGGATCACTTATTTGAGGTCCTTCCCCAGTGCTCTCTCTACATAACTAGATATTCTGACAGCATGTTAAAATGATGGACTTGTTATTTGTTTAAGTCAGCATCCTGAGGAAAAACGAAGCCCCTGACCTCAGGAAGTTGTCCAGCTGATCTAGGTGGAGACCATCCTTCTGAGGTTTCTGATGTGCTATGTCAGCACACCAACTGGACAGAAGGACAAAGTAGCCCAAGGGTCTGTTTCTGAGAAGAAAAAAAAAAAAAGCTGACGCTGTGGGGGTTTGAGAAGAGCGTTGAGTGGGTGTGTGGCTTATCTCACGGGGCTTAAAACATCTGGCCTTCCTCCTCTACTAAAACCATCTGCAAAACACTTTTATCTGAGACAGAATCGTGGCCCACAGGCCTGCAGACTGGCCAAACCACACACAAAAGCCCCAGGATATGTAAATTATAAACTGAGCTTAAACTACACACACTGATCTTATTATCACAGGTGCAGGATGTTTTACGAGGGTGAGAATCATGTAAGATATGAATGTAATACTGTACAAAACATCAGAGTGAGAACTTTCCACTGAGCGCATTGCTGGCTTAAAGATGCTTAAAATTAACATGTGCATGGATAAAATTAGGCGCATAAAAGTTTGATTTTGGTCTGAAGGTCAAAAATAGAAATGGGAACTTTGCAAGCTGCTTGGTTGGTGGTGGACAACTTTCATCCCAGGCTAGTGTCAAACTGTCCTTTCTTGCCAGCGTTTGAGTAAAATGGAAATGACAGTACATGTCAGCCAAAGAACCCTGGAGCACGAACAGCCCACACATCCTCATCCAATTCCACTGTGTTCCCTTAAAAAATAATATGTCAGCTCTCTAGCGTGGCGTGGCTCCAAAAACAACATCACCTGCGGACAGATGCTTCCCATATAATAATAAAGATGATATTTTCAATTCATGGAAATATCAAGCAGTGCCGTGCTGTTGCTCATGGCAGCCCCTGCTGCATGTTTCTGTTTCCACAGGCGAAACGTGAAACACAGTCAGACGCTGCACAGAGGAGCTCACGGGCCTTTGCCATCAGCTCCAGTGGAAGTGACACGGTGTGGCAGGTATTGATCCAGAGGCTTCGCCTTTTGTGTCAAATTATAGAGCCTTGTTTTGAAAAAAATGAAAAAAAAAGTTGGGATGGTGTGTAAAATGGAGAAAAACTAAGTGAAAAACTATTTTTATGGTACTATGTTTTTTTTGTCAGAGAAAGAGATTTTTTTTTTTAACCTTAGATTAGAAGTGATCTGTGAAAAAAAAAAAAAAAAAAAAAAAAAAAATATATATATATATATATATATATATATACATACATACATACATATATTTATATATACATATATATATATATATATGTATGAAGCCTGAAAATGAGAATGGAATGGCCGTGATCTTTGGACCCTCAGGCACCACTGCATTAAAACCAGTCATGACTCCGTAGTGGTCGCTGCTTGTGCTCAGGAACCCTGCTAAAAACCCCACTGGGCGTGAATTATAGCTGCAGCCACAATTTAAGTTAAAGCTTTATCATGATGCCGCCTTTTCTGGCAGAGAGTTCTGTTAGAATGGACTAAATGGAAACTATGAAATCTTTTTTTTTTCTTTTACCAAGACTGCAGATGTTGGTTCTTGTGGTTTATCAGCACAGAGTTTAAATCAAGCGTCAGTGATGGTATGTTGATGCATCAACATCTAGACACCATTTCTTTTCTCTCTTTTTTTTTTTTTTTTTTTGTAACTGAAGGGGTTTTTGAAGCAATGCTGTCACACAGATGACTTTGTTTGTTTGGAAAATCTTGCTTATTTCCAAAAAGACGAAGCCTGACCACATCTGCACGCATTACAGCAGCATGTCTGTGGAGCAAAACAGAAATATCTGCAGTCCAGACCTGAGAACACTTGATGCACCTTGAAGTCAAACGGCTTACAGAGCTGTCTTGAACCTGAGTAGCAAATACTAGAACGGAAAAATGTGTTTTCTTTCAGAAGTAATATTTACAAAGCTTTGTTTAACATGTTGCTGGCATAACATTCAAAATGAGCATGTGTGGTATTTATTAAAATACCATGTGTGCTCTTTGGTTTGACATGCTTTTATTTATTTCATTTATTCATAAAATATTTAACTGGAATGGAAATGACTGAATTTTGAATTCTTTGCTTCTTGCATATCATCCTAACATTTATGTAATCCAGTTGCAATAATACCTTAATATCTCTTTGCCACAGGAGCTCTTGTGGTTCGACAAATCTTATCAATTTGCCAAAAATGCATAAGTGAGGTGTATTTACTAAAATAATGCTCAGATTATAAATCCTATGGTTGTTTTTTTTTTTTAAGCCATATCAAAGTGGTGTGAGTGTGTCCCTAACACCAGATTTAATAATGTTATTAGGTCTTATCTGATTATTATTACAAGATTAAATATTAAGTAAGCCATTATTACTATACATGAGGCAATAAGCCTCAGGAAACTGATTCATAAGAGAGGTGATCCTGATCTTTGCTCTCTCTGGTCTATAGGGGATATTAGAAAGCACCTGGGAACCATGAAATTATTCAGCTCAGATATGAGGATAGGATGAAAAAAACAAGTCCTTTTTTTCTTTCTTTTCTTCTCCCGTTCTTTCTTCATCATACCTGATGAAAAACAGCGTGGCTTCCTTCAGCTGAAGTTACAGAGCTCTAAATAGCGTTGATGTATTTAGATGGAACAAAACTTGATGAGATCAAGTTATAGCCTGATTATTATTATCAGAGGTTTCACTGTCTTCAACTCTAACTTCACAGCTACACTGCTGATCTCGACAAATAAGGGTCCCGGGGGGGGGGGGGAATGAGACAAAGCGCACACTCACCTCAGTGGAATCTTGACAGCCAGGTATCTATCAATAGCAATGGCAAGAAGGCTAAAGATGGAGCTCTGAGTGAGTACCAAGACAAAACAGGCAAGGAAGAGGCATCCATAGAAATCCAGATCTATGCCGATGCTGATGGTGATGGCAAAGGGGATGGCGAGGCAACCGACCAGAATATCAGCCACAGCCAGAGACACCAGAAAATAGTTGGTGGCGTTCTTCAAAGTGGTGTTGATCCCGACCGCCCAGCACACCAGAACGTTGCCGGATATGGAGAGAACAGCAATTACTACTTCAATCACGATGTAGAAAGTACTCATCTCAGCAAAGTGTGTTTCAGGACGAAGACCTGTGGGCAGCTCACAGAGATGACGGTCATCTACAGCACTTTTAGTCACAGAGGAGTAAGCAAGTGTCTCTGTTGTAATCCAGGAACACTCCACCACAGGCTGCACAATATGCCATCTGTAACAAAGAGAGATCACTTTTTTAAACACATGAAGCGGCAGCAACAGATTGTGTCTTCACAGTAAAGTTGACAAAGGTTTTGACATCTACTTAATTATGCTGCTCTTTTCACTGACTCACCTCAACCAGCATGCACATCGCCCTCGGATGTTTTCACACTTTCAACGACCGATCTGAGCATTTAAGCAGCATCTATGCGTCAGAGGCGCAGACAGTGTCACCCAACTTCCCCCCGACAGCGGTTTTTGAAGTAAAGGAGAAAACGCAGGAGGAGTGGTGGGCTTACTTTCGCCCCGCCCCGACACACACTGACTCACACACTCACTCACACACACACACACAGACGAGCGGTTACAAGTACAGTGAAGAGGGAAGAATCCTAAGTGAGCGTCACCGACGTGCGTAATTACGCACTATTAAACCGCGTTCAACTTCGGGTCCACGTGCTTCCTTAGTAGCATAAATACATGTAGTGTACTCAAAAAATCTCATGTACCCTCCCCGTCATTGCATCTGGTTTAAATCAGGCTGAGATCGTGGGCTCAAGGCATGTAAAGACAATAAACTCTGAGGCCAAATAAGAGATAAAAATACAGTTCAGAGCAACTGATTGTAAAACTGTTTTTTTAAAGGAAAAACATTACAGCTCTGATATCTGATATCTTATAGTGTTGTGCTATTGTTTGATCAAACGTGAAATCAGATATTTTATCCATTAATAAAACACTCTGTTGACCCATCATCAACTGAAATCTTTGATTGATCCATTTGTGATCCCTGTGGGGTTCATGTTATTGTATTTGCTTTTAGTGTCACTCTATGGGAACTTGCAGCTGCTTAAACGAGTTACAGAAAAAAAAAAAAAAAAAGGTGTGGTGTGAAAAGCAGGCAGCCCCACTGCGTGTTCCCACAGACCAAAATATTTTCCAGAGCTGGCACAGAACTTTACTGGGCACAGTGGGGAAGCAGTTCACCTTCCATGGATCACAACAGGCATACGTTTAAAATCCAAGGAGAAAGTGGAGCATTTACACACAAACTGTGTATGTGTCAAGGAAGAAAACACAACAAAAATGCTTTAAATCGTCTTAACAGTCCTTTATTAAGAAATAACCATCCAGTGAGCCTCTGTATCTGACACCTGTCAGTAGAAAACAGCATATTTCTGTGCACATGCTCACTCAACAAGCATGTCTTATATAAATAAATAACACTTTTTGTCCTTCAAAACAAACGGGCATCTGCAAATGGAAGCCCGTCCAAATCGTGCCTCAGAGAAACTATTGTGTCTTTAACTTCTACAAGCAAAACTCATTCTGCCCGCAATTATTCACTTTGGCATATCAGAGACAAACTCTGCAAAGCGGCTTCAGTACCGCAGCTTTTGGGAGCTTCTCGAGGCAAGATGTGGAGCAGCAGCAGCACAGTACGATGGTTGGTCAGTCAGTCCTTCATGTTGTCACAAACCCAAAGAATCTTCTCATAAAAATATTCCTAAAAAACTATTTAGATACTCTTTAAGTGTGTGTTAGTGTGACGTCACCGATGGCAGCAAGGGTTTGTCTAATCTCTGCTCTTCAGAGACAACCAAGACTGTGTTACAATTAGGCTTTAGTACAATTTAAACCGATAACTTCTCATCCGCTGCTCTGCAAAGTAGAACTCAAAAAAAAAAAAAAGGCCAGCTTATGCAATAATTTCAGCAAATTTACAAAACCTTTTGTCCAGACAGGTCCACTCATAAATTTCTGACTGTAAGGACATGTCACATTTAAATCATGCATAGATATTCTTGTATAAGGTATGTTTTGATTAAAAAAAAAAAAAAGACATTTTTCAAAGGCAAAGCCATCTCTTAGGAGCATAAGATTGATAAACAACACTGATATTTAGCCGTAACGGTAAGGAAAGTGCTGACAGCAGGGACATGCTGATGAGAGGAAGATAGAGACAAAAGTTCCTGTGTAATCTTTCAGACAGAAATAGAAGCATTTCTCATCCATTTTGAGCATTTATGCAGTCTGCTGCTACAGGGTTTAAAAATCACGTTGCTCCAAAATCTGATTGTGAATAAAATGCTCAACAGACACTTAACAGCTGGTAAAAATCTATGTGTGTTTCCTGAATGCAGCTTTCTACAATTCAAGGAGCTCCTTTAACGCCGGGGTGAGCATGTCGGTGACCGTCTGAGAGGAGAATGTGATGTGGATGCTGTAGATGAGACGGAATCGTGCTGCAGTGTCTCTGGGTCCTCATCTCCAGTTCTCTTACAGTTCAGGTCTCAAAGTACTTGTAAATCTGGGAGACATACTGCATGACGCTCTGCCAGTCTGGCCTGTCGGTCTTCATCAGCTCCTCGATGTCCTGTTTGGAACAGAAGGAACAGCCTTTTAGATGTTCGGCGCTGCGATGATTTGTTACATCGAATCATATTTAAGTCCTGCATCTAAATGGGTTTGGAAAGGGCCATCATTCTCAAATAAAAAAAGAAAACAAAATATAACAGGTAGTCTGAAATGAAAGCATAGAACAAACAAACTACTGAAGCTTTTAAAAAAAATCATTCAAATCAATTTATATAATAATGATAATAATAATAATAATAATACATTTTATTTGAAGCGCCTTTCAGGTCACTCAAGGACACTTTTCAAGATAAAACACAATAAAATAAATACAACAAGAAGAAGACAGCATTAAAATCACAGGAAAAAAGTGCAGTTATGGACCGTATGCTGACTGAAACAGATGAGCTTTGAGTCTGGATTTGAACTGAGGTAAAGAGTCGATATTACGGATGTCAGACGGTAAAGAGTTCCAGAGTTGGGGAGCAGAGCGACTGAAAGGGGTGAAGGGGTGAGAGAGGGGCGGAGGCGATTAATGTTACGTAAATGGAATATACGAGCTTTTGGCTCAAAGTAACAGCTGAACACACTCATGGGATTCTTTCTACAACGGAAATCAAATATATTCAGAAAGTTCCTCCCAACTCTGTTGCAGGAGTTTCCATAAACGTGACACTTGGAAGCTGCTTTGTTTTGTAACCTGAAAAATACAACAGGCCGAATATAAAACTGCTAAAATTTCATCATCTCAGACTCTGAATCAGACATGGCTTTACATTTTTGTCTGATGATCAAACGGTTTTTCAGTTGAGTTTGTCTCATTTGCTCTGGATCACAATCATATTTCTCCAAACAATGTGCGTGGCTCATTTCCCTGCAGGACTGTGTGGTGTGCTTCTGATTATGTTTGTGTAGAGCTCAGACGGATGTCTGAAGTGGTGTAGGCTAAAAAGAAATCTCCTTCGCTTCCACTTCTTTCTTTCCACCCTTTGTATATTCAATTATATTTTTGAATAAAGATTATGGAGGACACTCAGGAAGTCTTCAAGCCCTCCAGATCATGCTTCCAAAACGACCTCTGAGAAAAGATTGTGTCGGTTAACAAATAAGAGGAAGGAAACAGATACATTTCATAAGTGTTTGAAGTGCCTAAAAACCCAACAATGTCTGTCGTCATTACTCTGCAATGGAAGAAGATTGGATCAACTGACATATTTCTTAGATCTGTTTGTACAGAAGAACAATCATTGCTGAAGTGCTTCACCATTTGGGTTATTATGGCGAGACAACAGAGAGAAGAACACATCTCACCATGCCAGTTTGTTGACAATTTACAAAAAGGCAGATGAAAATTGAGGAGAAAAAAACCCCAAAAAACTTCTGATCTGATGAAGCACATTTTGAATTGTTTGACCAAAAATCCAGTTGTTCAGGGAGGACTGTTCTGCCAGATTCTGCCAGTCACAATGACTAAAAAAAAAAAGAGGTACGGTTCTGTTCAAAATAATGGCAGTGTAGTCAAATAAAAGGGAATACTCTTCCAAGTATTTTGATGTATTCACAGTGATCCATAATCCTTGGTATGTAAGAAATGTACCTGACACCATAGTATGAGAAACATCCCCATATCATGATGCTTACGCCACCATGCTTCTCTGTCTTCTTTGATCACCGTGGATCCACGTTTTTCTGGCTTTGGTTGCTATTTTAAAGCATTTGAGATCATTTTAATGGAGCAGACTATCATTTTATGCACTTCTTTACGTTTTCGCCTCTCTAGTGAACTTCAATACAAGTAAAATGTCCTCCTGAACAATGTCTGGACCGACCTGTTTTTACTCGGAGTTTCAGAGCGATGCACTATAACCAGCATTTACAACATTTGCCTTCGTCCTTAAATAAAGGTCCCCTGGCCTCACTAACTGACCAGCCTAATATTCCTTTTTCTTCACCTTTGGTAAAATAATAACTAAATTGGTCATTTGTCCTTCTTTTTTTTTTTTGCAATAAAATGTGCAGTTGTTGGTCTCCAAAAGAGAGGTGTGTGTGAACCAATGACAAAGTGAAAGGTATGAATACATAGGTAAATGGGATATTTTGGGATTTTTATTTTCAATATTTACAAATCGCTCCATTTTCTTTGCCATTGTGGAGTATTGTGCAAAATTTAAAGACCGAAAAGTAAACTTTAAAATTAGTCTGAAGTGTAACAAGAAGTGGAAAACTCAAATAAACGTCCCTCTGACGTATTTTGTTAATATTGAATGTTTAATAAAAAGAAAAAAATCTATGTATTGGAAAATGTACTTAACCTTCTGACATAAAAATGGAATTTACAGTATTGTGAATCTGGCCAGCTGTGTGCAGCTGTAGTCAGCTTTGTGGTGATGAACTGATGAGTCACAACAGTTTTCGTGGGCATTTTTATGGATCCTGGTCGAGCTGCTTCCGTTGGTTTAGATTTCTACATAAGCTCCAGTGCAGTCGCTTCCATCAGGTTAGTGAGGAAACACGTCCTGTGACGCACATGAAGCTTTTATTAAGACAGCAGAGATGCGAGGAGTCAAAAGTTTATCAGAAAAAAACCCAAGAGAGTCAGTGGCAGATGGGTCAGAGTAATGTTGAAATGGTGTTCTTAAGTTATTAACATGGGAACATTTCAGGACTATCCAGAAACTACAACCGCAAGAACGTAATGGAGACTTATGTTCTTGCATGAACAACACTTGTGTGAAATGTGAACTCTGGTCAACATGGAAGCTAAATTCACTTTACAGCTACGGTCAGGCTTCCAAATTTAGAGCAAATGAGCTGTGAGACTGATTTGTGCATTTTTAAATTCACATGAAGGAAGATATTATTGCTGGACACAGCCACATTAATCTGCTCTTACTAACATTCCTTCAGACCATGAAGATGTCATGAGAGGTGCAGAGGGTTAGCAGGAGGAGACGTCACCAACCGATGCAGGGAACTCACGCCACTTTAACCCACAAATCCCTCATACTGCTTTTGAACATACATCAAGCAGACAAGCAGGTCTTGGAAAACCTAATTTCCACTGGCTGTAAGACCCTGGTTATTCCAGTAAATCCAGCTCGTGTATAAATATTTTCCCGAACAGTATTCTCTTGGCGTAGTTGGCGATACAATTTGGAGTGTCTTTCTGTCAGTGAAGCGTCTGTTTAGATAAGAATGAAAAGCATGTGTAAAAGTTTGAAAGAACGCAACAACTGTGTGTATGTTGGCTTGTGTTTTCAGGACCAAAAGATGCTGACTTCTGTGGCCCGTGAGATGTGAAGATGCGTGACGGTTTACTGACACTTACGGACATTCAGTTGGAGGTGAAACATTCACATGTTAAAATTCCAACGCTCAAATAAGATCGCAGAAAATAAATGTAGAACAGTATAAATGAATACGCATGTTAATCAGTGAACCTACCCACATTTAGCAGTTTTACCACTGGTTGGGTCAAACAAGCTTCCACTTCACTTCCTGTGTCCAGGCTGTAAAGTTGCAATCAATCAAATACGTGAAGCTGATTATTTATTTATTTATTTATTTAGTCTACCACTGGACAGGGAAGTAGTAGCTTGTCCAACTGCACCTCCCATTCACAGCCTTTCCACTGGTACAGAACATGCCGAACCAATCACAGCAGGGCGGGCTTTTATGCTCTGACTGAGGGTTAACAGGTTTTTACAATAAAACCGACAATAGTCACAGATGTTCCTACTTCACTGTGGCGTTCAGAGCAGGCAGCAACCATTCCACTTCCGGGTTAAAGCCCAACGAGGAAGTACGCTTTCTTGCAGTTCCTCGACTGACCACTGGGTGCTGGCTCCAAAACAGAGGAAATCCCCAATGACCCCCACGTTACAAGAGCCAACCAGCAAAATTAAACATATTTACAGCCTGGTCTCTGTAGGTAGATGTTATATTCATGACAACTGTACGTTTATCTTGTACCACATAGACAAATTTGTTTTAAACAATAAAGCTGACCAATCAGATTGGTGCCAGGATTTCATTTGAAGCACTTGAAAGAGACCTAGCCATTGGCTCTGCTGTTAGCTTAGACAGCTTCATCCCGCCGTCTGGCAACATGGCACCAAGTGGTCTGAGGCAAAATTTGCTCAAAAGGCTCCCTGTACAAATCTATGGGTCACATGACCAGGTGGTTTGTCCAAAGTTTATAGTCATTGGTCCAGAAGTAGCTTTTTCAGCATCTGCTGGAAATCAAACCTGAATCCAGAGGAACCAAACTTATTCTCTGTATTAAAGAAGAGAAGAATTATGATGGCTAACCAGCTGACTAAACGACAAATGGGGATAAAACCATGACTGACAGGGATCATGACTGATTGCGTCAATGTTTTTAACGAAAAAAGAAAACAACAAAAGAAAACAGAGATGCTCAAGGGGCACATAGAGGACATTATTTAATGCCTTGTTACATAAATGATAATCAAAGACTGTATTTAAGGCTATAATTTGGGAAATGATGTTTAATGTAGAAGTCAGGGCTGAAAGATTTGAATCGCTGAGGCACCACTAAGCAAGGTCAGTTTTTATATTCCATATTTATAGTATCATTCTGACCATTCAAATAAGAGATATTTTTAACAGTTTTGACAAGTCAACTCGCTAATTGATGCTACTCAAGTGAGGCTCCTCACTGCTAGTAAAGGCAAACAATTTACTCAAGACTTGCTAGTATTAGGTTACTGCACTACCTTGTTATGAATAAGTATGAAACTGATGACATTTAGGCTTTAGAAAAACATTAAGGGACTCTGACTAAAACAGCGGTGCAGCTGCTTGTTATTCACATAAATCTTAAAAAAATGACCGGAAAAGACCTGAAAATGTTTGTCACATCAAATAAACACATGGTATCATTCTGATACCATGTGGTTGATGATATATTAGCGTTGAAGTGAAGCAAAGTACTGGAACATGGAGCTGAAGTCATGAGCAGGAACTGATCGGACGGCCAAGCTCCAGAACATCAGGAAAAATCAAGCATATTGGTTTTAGGGGCGTCTCTGCTCTGAAGTTTCCTACTCTGAAATTTTGGCAAATCAAAGCGTATCAATTTTAATTTGTGTAATGAAAGGGTCTGTTGTCAGTCATGAGTGTCTTTGTGTGAGTGCGTGAGGTCCGTGGCCGCTCAGCTCACCAGGGAGGGTTTAATGCCAATGCTCTCGGCGGCCTGGAAGGCGAGGGTCAGATTCCGGACCTGAAAAAAAAAAAAAAAAAAAAAAACCTTCACCCTGCAACCCCACACAGGGGGATTCATAAATAAACCAAACAAATACCCAAAAGACAACCATAAGACATTCTTAGGCCTTGTCTTATTTAGATGAGCATCTCACTGTTTTGCATTCGCTCACATTTTTGTGTGACAAGTGTGAACGTATCCTCTGTAAAACCAAGTAGCATCCTCATGAACCTTACCTGCTGATTTAGTTCAATATGAACATGTCTAATATTGTATAGTTGCATCTTCACAAAAAGAAAAGCTAAAATTTAAAGCTTAAATGAGCCTTCTGGAGTTAAATCAACTCAGGTTTATCATTAGATGGTAAGGAGTGTAAAAGTTTGTCAGGGAAGAAAAAAATTGAATGAATTGAAGTAGTTATGAGTTAGAATGGTAATTAATGTTAATATATGGGGTAATGGAGCCATGTTGGAATAAGTTGCTATTTTAATCCTCTGAAAAGTCTCAAAAATGGTGTCCCACAGTGGGGATATGATGAGATAAATTAGCTTTGTAGGTGTACAGAAAGTAGTAGAAAGTCTGTACAGGCATCTTCTTCTGGTCATTGCCACCCTGTCATAAGTCCTTACAAGTTGACTACTGATGTTGCGCAGAAATATTCTCAATAGATGCAGAAAGACACTTGTCTATTGAGTCAGTCATATCTAAACGCTGATCCAGCTCTAACAAAGCATGAGGATTCATGAACTCGCCTCCTGTTGCTTCTATTGACAGGTGTGTGAGCAACATTTGGTAGTCGATTTGTGTGGACTTTAGACGAGATGGCGGCGACAGGACGCTTTCTGTTCACTCAAATTAAAATAACCGCAGTATCTCTGTAGGGACTCTAACCAAACTATCAGCAGGAATGGCTTTTCTGAGTTTTTTCAAACGCTTAAAATCTATTCTGACGTTGCTCCATGGCCCGAGTCCTAACATTAATGCCATTTTGCGACAAACATATATTTCATTTTCACTTAAAGCGTCTTTGATTCAGGATGTTTTAGTCCCTACTAAATGTTTACACTCCTTACCAGGCCTTGATGTCAAAGTATAACTATCTATACAATCCAAATATAGTTATATTAGTAGTATAACAATAATTACCAATTTTGGTTTCCACTGACGGCTGAGTAAAGGTTTTCATTCATGAAGTATGATGCAAATTTGGTCATAACTGTTACAGACCATCCCTCATTCAGCGAAATATTATGAAACATGCGGTCATTTTTTTCTTTCTTTCTTTTTTTTTTTTAAAGACATATATGATAAGGGACAAAAGAGAGTAGCAATGGGATTACTGGGAGGACAGATTACACTGTGAGGAGGTGGGTTGTTTGGGCCTCGGGAAAAGTCACTCAGCAAGAGTTATTAAAGCCAACACACGTCTATTGAATTATTTAGAGAGATGCGCCGCACAGTGTCTCCGTCATCAGCTTGATGCTACACATTCACTGTGACACAAGTGTGTGCACGCACGGCCACATGACTAATTTATCACGTAGGATGTGTCGGGCCCGGTGGAAGCTGTTTATCTATAGTTATAATGTCGGAGCAGGGCGAAAAACCTGCAGCAGCAAGACAGGGAACATATTGTTTTATTATGTTAGCATATATACCACCTTCTCTTCACCATTATCAAGTCATTACTAGGCTATAGCTTTTGATCTGTGCTCAGTACCACTTACAATATGACTATACAAATGATGTATTCATAATTCAACTTGCTGCTGTTTTTCAGTGCTGCGTGGACAAAATGGGAGACTTATAAAACATATTTATACAGCTCCATACACATCTGTAATGGCCTCAAAGCAATAAAGGGTTTCATTTCCTCTTGCCAAACATGCACTGCTCATACATACACAGTAAAAGCAGACTATTCATGCACAGCACTGAACATGAAGGTTCTCTGATCAGCTTCTTCGTCAGAGACTTTTATTCTATTTTTTTATTTTAAGTGAGTCAAAAAGTGTTAAATAAATAAATCCACATAAAACGTAAACCTGCTCAATCAACAAACTGCAAGTGAAGAAAGTCATCATGTGCTCTCATGGGAGTGATGATGCATGCAAGGAAATATCAGGGTTCCCACTCTTTCCGTGAAAATTTTTTCAAGGACTTTTCCAGGACATTTTCAGAGACCAGTTATTACGTCATCTACTAAAACATTCCCCTGTATCATTCTTTGGAAGTGTTTTTTTTTTTCTACAATTCCATTTACCCAGACTGTTTGTATGTTTATTACTCAGACATTTGATGTGCAGTCTATGACCACAATTTATCTATGAAAAACAACTTGGACAAATGTATCATAGAATGATGGAAACACACCCACAGATTACAGCGTAGCACTTCATTAGCATAACAAACTGGAGTTACAATGTTCAACTGGGCAATTCCCAACTCAGTTTTCTCTTCTCTCTTACGTTCTCTGTCTGTTAGCTGGGATGCTAGTTTTGCCAAGTTTAAATCACATTCATTTATGTGAACACCAGTGGAAAAGAGAAATGCCAGTGGTTCAAACGAACAAGCTTTTTCATTTCCCTGTGAACATCTCACTCTGTTGACAACATCTTTCATTGGAAAACGTCTGCATGAAAAGTTGTTAATCTCTGTAATTTCTTCTTTCCATCTATGCACAGATGCACAGAATTTCTGAAGTTGTTTTCATTCACTTATTTTCCTTATCAGGGTTTGAAAAGTCACTAAATCTTGCAACAAAGTCATCTGGAAGCACTGGGTTGCAGGACCGCTCTATGTGAAACGCAAACTTGATTGGCTGGTGCCATCTAGAAGCAGAGAACTGCTGTACCTTCATGTTAATTAGTGTTAATGTTGCCCAGAAGATCAGGTGACAACAGAAATAATCATTTTTCATATGCTTTCCATGACTGGAAAATTGGTCATTCATTTTCCAGGTTTTCCAGGACGCGTGGGAACCCTGAATATTCACGGGTAAAGTCGGGTAGAAGAATCCGGTTGTATGATTTTTGATCGTCCATTTTAAAGCATTGCAAAAGCAATTAAAGACTCTTTGAAGGCAAACGAAGACAGTCGTCTGATATCAACCAGATGTAGCTCACATTTCAGTTACTGAAGGCAGAGAAGCGGCTGAAGGTGGTCATAGCGAAGCTGACAAACATGAAACATCTCAAAGGAATATTACAGATTAATGTTAAGTTGACATTTACTGTAAGTCACTTTCTCCAAACACTTCTGAGCCCCTGAAAATTTATTTCAAAGCCATTGTGGTGGCGTATAAAGGCAAAAAAAAAATCACAAAAACCCAAAAATCACAAAAAACCCCGTCATTGTCCAAATACTGTAAACTGTAAATGCACAACCTGGTGAGAGCCATGAGCCAGTGAGGACTGGAACACGTAAGTAAGCCAGCATTTTAGTTTAAGATATCAATAATAGTGCAGGAACTGTCTCTTTAAGACAAAAATACACAAATAAATAAAATTGTTTTATTTGGAAAATAGATTTTTTTTTAACTTTCCCTCAGTGATTGTTCTAATTACTAATAGAGAAAGTTTGACATTGGTACCGTGGACTCATACCATTACATTCTTCCACTGATGAGGAGTGATGGCTGGTTGTCATAAATGTGTTGAACGTATGTGTAGTTTTAAGAAATACACTGATTTCCAATTTAGTTTGCTTGGTTCAGTCCCTTACATGCTGATTAAACACTGACCTACAAAAACATAAGATATAAGAAAAGAAGATTGCAATAATTTGCAGATGTTTTACACTCAACATTTGATTAGAAATAACACAAAAGTGACAAATGTTAAATTAACTGAAAAATGAAGAGCACAAAGTGTTTTTGAAAAGTGTATTTGGTGTCCTTGGTGAAGGTGGAAGGTTAAATGTTTTTTTTTTTTTGTTTTTTTTTGTTAATTTCTGCTTTAATCAGAATCAAAGCTGCTCAGCTGCTCAATAACTTTTTTGACACATTTTCATTTCTCAATATGCCAAATGTTTTTTTTACATGGTGTACAGGTTTGGACTGCAGGCAGGTCATCACTTTATTTTGTTTTTGTCTTTGGTTTTTGGAATCAGGGTTGTTCTTCATTGTGTGAATGTGTGTATTCAGTCTTCCTGCATTTTTTCTTTTTTCTTTTTTTTACCTTATCTTGACTGATGAGTTCCTGGTAAGGGATGTGAGCCGGCAGATATGTGTGCAACAGTGCACAGAAAGCCAGGCCATCACTCCAGCTGCTGCTGAAGTTGGTCACATCAATATTCTGTGGAGAGAGAATAGTAGAGGAGGAAAAATGTCACGGACAATTCAAAAGTAAATATCACACACGGCAATGAAAAGCTGCTAAAATGACCACAATTTTAGTGTGAGAGCTAACAGCCTCTTAGTAGCATGAACAGGCCATAAAAAAGCCATTAAGTCACAGAACCTCAGAAAACAGCATGAAAAATAAAATTTAATGTTACTATATCTTGCTCTAGATCTTTCTAAGTCCATTTATGCCTGCTCATGCTTCCATCAGTGGATGCTAAGAGGATCTTCTTCCTAGATTTCTATTAAGCTTTCGATGAGGTCTCTGATCTCCCCTCTGGGTGAAGAACGTGCACAGCAGCACGTCTAGTTTCTCGTGCTTTTGTTTTTGGGATTCACAGAGAATTGTCAACTCATTCAACGTGTATACAGTGTATTCTGGGTCTGAAAAGAGCTAAGGAGTTTGGAGGAAAGACTTCCTGAGGGCCATTGTTTAAAGTCTGCGCACTCCCCCGTTGGATAGATAAGTTATTTACGGGGTCTTCCTGCTCCATCCCTCTCATGAGCTTTGGGAACCAGCCTCACAGCCAAGGACGTTCTCTTTACATTCCAGTGAACCGTTCACTGGTAGTGACAGGTCCGACCACAATTCAGCTTGTTGTGTTTGCGTGTAACATTTAGCACAAACCAAATCTGAGTACAGATATCTGGTCAAAAAAAAAAAAAACCGCTAGAAGTTGCTTAAAATAGCCTCTTACCTTATATACCAAACTAGTTGTGGTTGTGTGTGGTACTGCCTAAGGCAGGGTTTTAGTTTCCACTTGAAACCAATAACTATTCTGATCAGTAGAAAGTAGTTACTATTGTTAAACGTCTGCAACACATAGAAGGTCGAATGTGCCTCTTTTTTCTTTTGCATAGCCTTCAACAACAACATAACCTCCTTTTGTGGATTAATAAAGTATTATTGAACTGAACAGTCATTGATAATTTAATCGAATCATTAAATTCATTGTCTTTGGTTTTAAAATTTTTCCTATTCATTAATCACTTACTTTTAAAAACGCTTTAATCACAGTGAAACGCTGTTTACATGCTCATATTGAGACCGTCTTGCCATTTATCCAGCCTGCAAAGCAATGCAGATGCACCAGCGTGGTTTGACAGGTGCTATTCAAAAAGATAGGATATTTTTTTTCTTTCTTGGGATAAAATGCGGCATTAAATATCTCTGGGCACATCTGTGAGTCTGTACACACGGTATTAGTTCCAGTGAGATGCTAAAGACGTGACATGCGGCCTTGTATTTGTTTACTGTTGCTCTAAGCCACTGGTCTTCAATCCTGGCCCGGAGGACAGCAGCGCTGCTGATTTTCATTCTGCTAATCTAATCAGCGACTGATCCATATATGTGATGCCAGGTGAATGCAATTAACGGCCTGATAGGACAGAAAAACAGCACAACTCTGAGTCCTGAGGACAAAAATTTAAAATCACTAAGTCACTGCTGTAATGAATATCCCTAAGCTCCTGTGAATTGTTGACAAATGTGTTACTTCTGGTTGCTTTCACTTTTCTGGATGCCTCTTGTCTTAATTTAAAAACATGCGCTATCAAAGTTGGAAGCTAAAACCTAAAACAGAATTAAACTGCATTATACTGGTTTTTCTGGGATTCTGTTGGCTGCTGGCATGAAAATTAATCTTTAGCTAAATATATTTGACAGTACGAAAATAAAATGATCAGCCCAGGTAATTTTATTACTTTTTTTTTTTAACCTTAAGGGCTGATGAAAACTGTCTGCACAAGATGAGTAAAAGCATCAAATGAGATATTTTTGGCTCACGATGACTTAGTTTTGTCCTCGGCTTTAACTAGAAAGAAAATAAGTGTGAATTACATAGCTTTAATGTGTAGGTATAGTTTTTTCAAAGATATAATTTGTCATGTTTAACTGTGATAACTTCATACCATATCTGATGTTTTACTTCCTTTTGATTAAAATAGTGGATTATTACAACCCTGAGTCAGAAATGGTGCGATACAGAAGATCTTACGTTTGAGAGTATCGACCCAAGATATTCACCTTTTCATCGTTATTATATATATTCTATACATCCAGTGTTACATTTAAGGCCTGTAATAAAAAAAGAGACGGCTGAGACTGTAAAGCTCTTCATGCTTCACGTTGTAATTCCTTCTCTCAAGAATTAAAAAGGACTGAGGATGAAAAGCAATGAAAATTTTCTATGTTATTTTGACCAGTTCTTCCTAAAACTAAAGGTCTCACAATGTGTATGGGGCCATTTTCCTTTTCAAAATTCTCCATGTGTTGGGGCAGGCCAGTCCACAGCCCTTAGCATCTTTTTTTGGTCAGCTATGCTTTTGTAATGTGTGCAGAATGCATTTTTTATTTTTGTTTTTTAAAGATTATGTTTCACTATGAATAAGTGTAGTAAATAGCTTCAGTCCAGGCAGCATGCATCATTTACAAGCAGGTAGATTTTGCATCGCTAAAAAGTGAGAGAATGGAGGCTCAGCTCCTCTTCTCATCTGTCCCTGCCTGTCCATTATATGAAGGGGAGACCTGTGCAGTCACATCAGCCCACATTCTTCTCATACCTCCCCCTCCCTCTCACAGCTGGCTCAGCAGCACTGAGCATGTGTGATGTAAGTAGACTGACAAACGCAGACAAAAACACATGGACACTGAGCAACAGGGGTGGTTACTCATAAACCACGACGGCACTTCCAAATAAACAGGTAATCGAGGCCTTCAGAGGGTAGTTTGTATATATGAGAGACTGTCTAGGTGTTGCAATGTCTGAGGGGAACCTATTCTAATTGGGGTGAGGGGTGGGAAGCACAGGGAGGGATGTTGGAGTCCGGTCACTGCTGAGAGAGAGGGACAGGCATGAATGCTAAAACAGCAGAGGACAACAACAGCTCTCTGGGAGCCGGCTCAGAAAAGCAAACACAGCATCCACCGGCAGGAAGCGTCTCGCCCTGCACAAAGGGCAGAGCCGTCGCTTTTTGGGGCTCAGAGAAAGAGAGTATGGGAGAGAAGCAGGGGCCTATACAGAAAGAGGGTTGAACAGAGAAAAAGGAAAGAATATTGAGTTGGACTGATGTGGTCTGCCACCAAACAGCAATCAGATGAAATACGAAGAAAAGAAACTCCAGAACATTTGGAACTATAATAATAATAATAATAATAATGATAAAAAACATCTTAAAATTGAGGACAAATAAAACTGAAATATAAATGTTTTTAAACTGAATGGGACACTGTCCTGTCTTCAACAAAATTCAACAATACACTTAAATGCTTTGGGAGCTACGAAAACCTGCTGGCTTAAACAATGATTTTTAAAGATGCATTCAAATCGGGGTTCATCATTCTGGAGTTTTCCACTTCACCTTTTTTATCGTAAATGAGCACAGACATAAAAAAGCATGGCCGAATTGTTTTATGTTTGTGGTCGATGAACTGTGTTTCTGCAGAGTTCAGTAGTTTCTGAGCTCATGCAGCGACTTCCACAAGAGACTCGTGTCTGTTTTTAGTGCAGTAACATCTGAGGGTTCAAAAATAATGACCATTCAATGCTGAGTTTTCAGCCTTATAGCATGTATCTTTATCTTTTATCATTCATTTTAATCATATCACATTCTGTCAACAGTAAAGTTCACATCTTTGCAATTTTTCTTTTTGCTAAACTAACATGACTTTTGTGGAGCATCTTTACTTCAGAACTCCTCCCTGTTCCCTTTGTTGTCCATTAATCTGATTAGTTGTGATATTTTTTAATCAGGTGTTTTTAAATGAACAACGGCTGTATCAAAAACGGTCACGCCCATAGCTCCTCAAATTATCAGCTCCTTTATAGAATATAATAGAGGAACCGTGGAATCAACCCCCAGTCTAGGTTCAGAGGGTGGACATGCTTTCAACCTTTAAAATTAGGATTAGGTTTTTGACAAATCTGGCTTGAGTGACCCTGAAACCACCCCTTTAGTTATGCATCTTAGACTGTTGACCCATGATGCACTGGGCTTTTTGCTGTGCATGTACAGTATACGTCTACATCTTATTATCACTTTCTTGGCCTTTCTTGCCCTCAGCCAATCAAGGCAGGTGGCCGACCTTATTGAGCCTGGTTCTGATGGAAATTTCATCCTGTTAAAAGAGAGTTCTTCTTCTACGTTGTCACCCACCATTCTGTGCATGGTAACTGAACCAAAGATTTGATGCAATCTGTTAATTCTTAATGCATTGATCCACTCATTATGAACTGGACTTGCCTAGATTATAATTCAAGTGACTTTAATCAGGAAATGATGAAAACCAATGGAGTCTTTTTAGGGCACAAAGGGATATTGATGACTTAACTTTCCTTATGATGCTGCAAAATAACTTCTGTAGTAGTATAACCAGAGCTTTCATTGTCCCATCCCTTTAAATGTGTTGTTGACACCAAAGTCACGATGACACTGATGCCGTAAAAGTAAAGCGTTTGTCTCTGCCGCTGCATGTGAATGATGCTGCACTCGTCTAAAGTCCAGTACCCGCCGTCATCCCTTAAAGACACTCGACACTCAGATGTCAACATGTCACTAATACAACATTTAGCCCTTACTCACAGATGAAGAATGGAAAAAAAAAACATGTAATGCAACATACAGGCAGCGATAAATGATGTGTCTATGAGGTGGCGAGCAGGAGCATCAGTATTTCTCTGACTGATGAGATTTTCTCAGTTTATCTGCTTCCTTTGAATCCCTCCTTCTCACCTCACTGCAGCAAAAAACAAACAGCTTATATCATGTCACAAGGTGAAACAAGATAAACTCAAACACTACAGCAAGACCACAATAAAATGGAAAAGAAGGTTTGAAAAGTAAGGCAAAAGTGAAGAAACAGACACACACACACACAACTCCAATGATAAAAACCTGCAATGAATCGTAGTAACGAGTGGTGATGGGCTGAAAGCCGTTACTGGGACACCAGGTGAGGCTGGATATACAGACTGGACCTCTTGATATTGATGTGTGGATATTTTGAGGGCAGGAGTAGACATAACAGATGAACCGAGGGTGAAGATCACACGCGGGTCAACTGTCCGCAAGCTTTATTTATGTTGTCTAGGACATGAATGAGATCCTAAACCTTCTCTGACCCTTCTCAACTTTCTTCTTTAAAAAAGTCTACAAAACATAGGTCTTTAAATGTCAAACTGTTCCCCAAATAAGAAATCTCTGCATTTCCTTCTATTGTTATAATAAATATATTTAGTACTCCATGGTTGAGCCAAGTGTATCCAAGATCACTAAAACCAGACAGCCCACTTTGTATCTCAAAGTAACTTTGTCCATGATTAACTGCTTTCTAATGATTTGAGGGAACAAAACGTTAAAACAAAACAAACATTTAAAACAATATCCCTGTCAAATGTAACAGTAAAAGCACCACATTTCATGCAATATTATACAGGTAAGATAGCATCTTTTGAAGGAACATCCATGCATTTTGATTCTAATCTGCACATAGGTGTCTGTGTGAGTTTGTCTGTCTATATGTGACCTTGGACTGGACCAGAAACCTGTCCAGGCTTTCACTTTTCCCCCCAAAGAGAGTTGGGATAGGTTCCAGCCAATCCTGTGTGGAGAACTTTGACAAAATAAAAAAGTGAACAACGAGCTGATGCTGTTGCACATCCTGTTTGATTGAAGAATGGGACCAAATAAAGCTTTCAGTTGTTCTCTTAATGGCAACATTACAAAGTTACAAAAGATTTACTGGTTGCAGCCCTGGAACTCAGGATGTATATTAACACAAGAAACACAAGATATAAGGCATCTTGGCTTCATAATGTTGACAAAGACGTAAAAACCAAACTCATGTGTTTACCTTATTTAATATCCCTTTTCAATATCACCCCAACTCATTCAGATCTAGGAGCAAAGTGACAGTGAAAGTAATCAATAATTCAGCGCTGCTGTTAATCCTTTTATTAGAACTTTGTAATGTCTGCCTTTTGAACTCCTAGCCTCTTTCCGTCTTCGATGTCTGACCTCCATCCCACACTCGCTTGGGGGTCCATTCCTGTTCTTCAATGGCTTTGTGTGGATGTGTGCGAGTTTCCCAGATGAGGCCGGATAAGCTGTGCTCTTTCAGGCCCAGCTGAGCTGAATGTTCAGAGCCTTTGCTCATTGTTCCCATCTTGAACAAACAGTGTTTTTCTTTTCTTTTTTTTCTTTTTTTTTTGGCTTCTTTGGTTAATTTAGAAAAAAATGTCAAAAGTGTCCGGTGCTGTCCTAAATTAAGACATAAAAGAACTTGATAAATATACACTGTGAAGCTAGACTGTTTTTCTAACGGGTCAAATGCTCAAAAGGGCTTTGGCTTCTTCAATGTGGTCAAAAAAGACTCATAGACTCAAAAAAAAAACTGGCAGATAATGTCAGTGTTTTTATTTAGTATATGTAAACTTCTAATTTCACATGTACACACACACACGTGCAAATGTTTCAACTTTGAGTTGTATGGTTGTGTATCTATGATCTGTGACATGTTTGAAAAAAAAAATAGAAAAAGAAAAAGTGATTTGCACTGTTGTGCTTGAACTTCTTGCCACGTGTCCATGGAGAACATGGGTTCTGGCAGAAAGGTTCCCAAACAGCAGCATATCCGCCAGACAGTGAAAAGCTGCTGTCAAAAAAAGTTTTGGAAAAGCGGCTTTGTATTTCATGCATTCATGCAAAGCTGACGTATACAGGATCCCTCGTGAGTACTAATTTCCTGTCAGAAACCCCTTGAGCTTCTCCCACAGGGCAGAGTCAATCAGAGCCTGCTTTTAAGGTCTTCACTGATCGATCTGTGCTTCCCAGAATCTGACAATTGAGGACAGAGCCTGTCTAGGCTCACATGTCATTCTCTCCTGAGAATTTACCACAGGTCAGACATTCAGCTGCTTGTTGGAGCTCTGCGTAACTGTGGTACGGAAGCAGTAGGTAAACACCTCTCTTCCTCAGGAGTTTATGTTGTCTTCTCCTTGATGATGGTGCACCCATTGTTCTTGTTTTGTCAGTATTTACATAAACGTTATCTTTTCTCTGTATTTTCCAATTATTATATCAGCCCTAACAGCACATGCTGTTAGACACCAGTTCATCCACACCATCCATAGATAGCTTCCATACACACACCTGAACCTTTAGTGGTGCATGACTCAAGATTCACAAATCATTGTGACTTTTTCCCCATTGTAGATGACTAAAGAAGTCTAAATTTATAATACCATGTTACATAATATAAGAATAATTTAGGTGGGATGAAGGGTCATTCTATTTGTTGTAATACATTATAGATATAATGATGATACTAATAATTACAAGTCCCTCAGATTCCTTTATTGATTACAATAAAGAGACAAATGACATCAGGTTTTGTTTCCAGCTACAATTACACAGATTTACTGTGCCCTCAGCTGCTATAAAGCATCAAATTATCCCCCAGATTTATTACAATAGTAGCCAGGTGCTCTCACTCTGTAATTAGGCTGCTGTTTGACCACAAGATCTGCCAACAAAAGGATTATAATAACAACTGGCATGGTGCTGACCCTCCCACAGGCATTGTCTCGATTTCACACAACAGCTTTTCTGGCTCTGAGATGGCTGATAAGCCTGACATAAGAGCTTGTTTCCTGACTCTGCCGTTTAAACACAGAAAGAGGACGGAAAGTGAACAGCGATGGTCAAAGTTGCTTCTTCAAACTGACCATTAATTATGTGGCCTGAAGAGGCCAAGAACAAATTATAACGTGCTGACTCCATAATAAAAAAGCTAATTGATATTGAGTTATAACTTCTCTGACCTTATTTTGCAGTAGCGAGGAGAGCCACTCCAAAGTGCACGAGGATGTATTGATAGAACTAAACCTCACTAACCTTTAAAAGAGCTGAGCACAAGGTCGACAGACAGACAAAAAGACAAAGCGAGAAACCTATATGTGATTTTCTGGTGATCGCTGTGTTCCCTGAGCCCTGCTGTCCTGGAGGTACAGACTGTGTGACATATCGGTCGGTCTCTGTGGACATTATGCCTGTAATTAGTTGGTTCCATATGGACATTAGCCTGAAACACTGTAGCAGCCTAACCTTTCACCAGACACATGAAGCTCAACACATCCTCTGACAGTAACCTTTTCTCACAGCCTGCCATAAGATTCAAGCAGGGGCTTGTGGTCTGTGCACTGAACTGGAATCCATTTACTGTAACTGCTGCACAAACATACACTCTCTCTCTGTTTCACACACACACACACACACATACAGACAAACATACACACAGTACATGCATCTTCCAAAAAATGAAAACCCCAAAGGAAGGTAGTGGAATTCCTCAGAAAGGAAAAAACGTTCAGGAGGGAAATGCAGATTTCTTGGAAATCTTTGCAGACTGTTTTTGCAAGCAGTTTGCCAAGTACATATATGTGTGTGTATATATATATTTATATTGTCAGTTCCAGCCAAAAAGCTGCCAAATGGCAATTAAGTTCCTGATATCAACTTCAGGCCTTTTCACTGCTACATTTGTCCTTAATCAATGAGACAGTGAGCCGTACTTGGTCAAATTACCTTCTTTTTAGTCAACTCTACGAAAACTTTTGAGCCGCTAATTAGTAAATGCCGTATTTTTGTGAAACCACATTTTGTGAAAGTTCAAATCGTGACTGTTTGATTTCAAATCCATTGTGGTAGTGTAAAGCAAAAATCATTAAATCTCAGTATCTAAAGGATATGCGTCATTTATTTAAAGTGGCTCAACAGTTCTCACTGGAAAACGGAAAAACATTTAGGAAATGGACAACCACAAACCACATAGCAAATCAAGAAAAGTTACTGCAGACGGGAAGTGATTATGCTACAGACTGAAACAGGCCTCATAGCCAAATCTTCTTATTGCATTCTTGATATTTGCAAATAATCACACTGTGTTGCTAAGCCCGTTGTGAGAGGGGATCTCAGCTTCCATAGTTAAATCAGAGGAATGAGGCTCTATAAAAGGTTTCATGTTGCTGGGTAAAGCTACTCTGAACTCAACTAGTATTTCCTGCCCATTAAACTAAAGTCAACCAAAACTATGCATGGAAATAGTGATATAGAATGACTTATAATGATTTACTCTTCTCAATATTTGTTTATACCTTTACAATTTTAAATTCAGAAAACGTAATCTTCACAGAATATGAAGCACATTTGTCGATTCAAAAGTACCAAAAAGGCATAAAATGTCTAGCAGGACAGGCTTAAGGGGTCAACATCATGATTGTATTGGTTTAAACTTTGATCACACTTTTCAAAGATTCGTTAGTTTCCGCTACATGATACTGTATTGAAATGTTCTTGAAAAGAATTGTTAATTTAGGAGCATCCAGCTGCCACGTTGAAGAGTATTAAAACCAGTGACCTTCCATTATAAACTAATATCTTAAAAAGACGCTCCTCGTGCTAAAAGATCCATGTCAAAGCAATCCTCTTATGAGACAAGTCATCAGTTTTATCTCATCTGGTCTGATGTTTTCACCACAGAAGATCTGCTGTCTGTGTGTTTCATCAAGACATGCACCATGTGACCATTGAGCACTCAGGCTCATATGAAGGGAGGGTGACTCAAAGTTCACAGAGCGACACTGTGCTTGGGAAATAGGAACTATTGATCTAGCAGCTCATTCAATAATTCTATCTATTACAAAGAAAGCTGGGTCTATTTTTAGTAGTTGTCATCACCTGCGTCTTTTCATACTTGCAACATGCTAAAATAGAACCAAAACCAAACAAAGCATGTTATATTTTGACATTTAATCCCCATATCATAGGCTCACACAGGCTGAAATGACTCTTCTTCATCCTAAACAAGTCCAAACGAGTCTACTTGCTACTTTCTGTGTGCATGTAAAAGTTTTAGCGTGAGATAGCTAGCATGCAAGTATGACGATTACACATGCAAATCTTTAATACCACTGGGTTTAATGGGCTCTTTAAACTGGTCATTAGGGAAGCAACTAAGCTTGGTAACTATAAACATTTGTCTCCAGTAGCCAGGGGGAAAAAAAAAAAAAAAAAAAACAGCTGGAAAAACAACACAATAACAAAACATACACAAATGGACTTGGATATGAACAGGGAGGCTTAAATAAATACACATGCATGAATCTGAGGTGAGCGCTTTGTTCCATTGTTTTCATTATTGCTGAGCCACAGTGAGATGACAGTTGGCGAATGGTGGCGTCTACAATCCCAGTAATGTGCTATTACAGTGCAACACGACAGTGATGCGAAGAAAAAAAAAGAAACAAGAAGAAGAAAACAAAAACAAAAATAGAACTTGTGTGAAGATGAATCAATACTGTGTTTCTGCAATACAGAAAAGGAGCTTAAACTTTTAAATGAAAATCTGACGATAAGGTTTAAAAAGCACACTGCCACAGGCAGATGTAGAGTAGGAAAGGGTGTGAAAGTGAATGGAGCACATCTTATGTTCTAGAGAGGACTCTGGCCTGTGATCCCTACCGGATAGCCTTCTGTTTTCTTCTGGCACCACTTCAGTAGAGCGTTTCTCTTAGATCCTCCATACTCCCGCGCCAGTGCGGCCAAGGGGTCCTTTCTTTCCACGCTGTCACCAGGGAAGCATGAACCACAGATAAAGAAAGAGAGAGAGAGAGAGGGAGAGGGAGAGAGAGGACATTTGCAGTTTCTCATCTAGGGTATGACGTGCAATGTTTCATCCTGCTGCAAAACCAGTACCATCTCCACACAAACTTTGGTACACGTAGATATGGAGTAAGCGTCATAAATGTCATAATAGTACATTATTCCAGGTCTGTTTTATTAAGACAGAATCTTGCCAGAATAAATTCTCTGCAGTTTCTCTGGTGCGGCTCTGTGAAATGTCCTGACTGTTTCCAGATTTCTGACAGGAGTGCATTCTTACTGCACTAAAACGTTTCATTTTTTACTGCATTGAAAAAAGACTTTATGTATATATAGATAAAAAAAAAGGTTATAAAGGGATGAAGCATCTTCACTCTGTCTTGTCTCCATTTCAGATTGTCCTGAATCATTTAAAAATATTAACACTGTCTGTCTCCTGTAGTCTCTCTTCCTTCTTCCTTCTCCGTCTGCAGGTCCCACCATGGTGACGTTCATGGTGATGACCCTCAGACCACCACATGTTTATGTATTTATGTGCCTCTCCTCTCTCTGTCCTGTCTCCCTCCTCTTTTCTTCCTTTAACCGGCCAGCTTTCAGCAGGAGGGTCCTCTCACTGAGCCTGGTGCTGCTCAAGGTTTCTTCCCTAGAGGGAGTTTTTCCTTGCCGCCATAAGAAGATGTGCCTCAGGTCTGATACTGTAGGAGAGTGTACCAATATTGCTGTTTTAATTTCATGATCATTTCCTCGCTGAAAGTACCACTTTGAATTTCAAAGTTTTCATTACATGAGGGAGGTCTAGTCTATTATCTTATCCCCCGTTATCATTACAGGACAGAAGATACTTTGTAGTTCAGTTTATTTGCTTTGGAGTTCAGAGTGGCCTATGATTACACTGGCGTGAAGCCAGATGTATACAGTGTCCATTCCAGCTTTAAATGTTGGACTTACAGCTTTGGCACAATCTTTGTGTGGCATCCCTTCACTTCTATAGTATCAGTCAACTATTTACAGACAGTACACTAACTGCAAAATAAAAAAAAAAGAGCTTATATATCAAATGTCCATCTGTAGTATTATTCAATGGGTTTGTTCCCCAGGGTGATGAAACTCAGTCCATGGGAAGACCATGAGACACTTGTTGCTCTGAGCATGGTAAACATCTAACGCGTCACTGCTGCGCTGCTGTTAAATTCATTATTTCTCTGTTTGCTGTGTTTTTGTCCCAGAAGCAGCAACATCCGATCCAATGAATGTATTCCAGAGGGGGAACAGGATTTGCATTTACGATAAAGTAGCTATATCATGAAGCTAAACATACAAACATGGTAACAGACTGCTGTTGATCTCTTTGAGCCCATTGTTGAGAAAATCTGCAATGCAGTCACAGCCATTTATATGAGTGGCACCATTTTTTATGACTCTAATGATACTGTAAATACAGATGGCGAGGAAGCAGAAAGAAGGATAATATGATGACATCAGAGGAAGATGAAGTATGGCCGGACAGACAGGCTTCTGAACTTCTGCAGCTAGTATTTATCAATGTCAACACTCAAGTGAGTGGTGGTGCCCTTTGTGCTGTCCAAGTATGGCAACTGACCACTTTAACGAACTTTATAGTCTCTCTGTGACAACATATAAAGAAAACATACTTCAAATGTGGAGTGTTACAGTTGCTCTGCTGTTTGTGCACACAGAGTGGTATATATTTCAAAATGACAGGTAGTAGTGCCAAAAGTTGAAAGAGAAAAACAAGTCTGTTTAACATCTGTCCTCCTTCCCTTTCTGATAAGTGAACAGTCTGTGTACTTTATAAAAGCAGAGCAACAGTGCTGTCAGCCAAATGTATGCAACCCCAAGGTTCCTATGCTTGTATTTAATATATCTTTAATATAATTTCATTGTTCCCCATTGTTCTTTTTTTTTTTGGTACTTTAAACCAGAAGGATGCATGTAGACAACACAAGACAAATATGTACACTCCAAAACCATTTGGCTTTTTATTTGTAATCACTTAGTGGTTCTAAAACCACAGTTCAGTGGCTTTATCTCACAGCGAATTATAGGGCAAATGAGTTTAGGCCAGCTCACCTCAGCTTGCTGTTGCCTCGACTGTAGCTGAGCGATGCAGTGCGGCTGCTGAGAGAAGCAGGGGTTTTAATTACAGACTCAAGTGAGGGACTTTTCCTCATGAGGCTGTTTGGTTTCAAGCCCTCCCCGAAGTTCGACAAAGTATCTATGGAATCAAAAGGATGCAAGAAACGGAAACAGACACAAGAGAATGTGACAAAATAGTGAGAAGACAGAGCATATCCTGGAAATGTTTGCTTCCACAGAGGAAACATAGTTTCTAAAACAATTCCTCAAGGAGTTTTTCTAACAAGTCCCTAGTGGGTTGTCTGAGAGCACTTTAAAAGCTAGGCATTTACAACACTGGCAAAAAGAAGAATCAATAGAAACCTGATGTTTGCATACTATTGGTTCCAACTCAACCGTTCAGTGAGGATACTAATTTATAGTAGCAGATACTTTGACCATAAAACGTCTGTTTGTTCACACTTCGGCAGCTAACTAAATATGGATGTACATGTAAACTCAGGAGGAGACATGGTAGTGTCATGGTTCGACTCTGGTGCCTTACTGGAATTTGTTTGTTGGCTGTCGCCTTTCTATGTGGAGTTTGCGTGTTCTCCTGCACGTGTTTTCTCCAGGTGTCCAGTTTCTTCCCACAGACCAATGCAAGGTTAAATTGATCATTGCAAGATGGTAATAGGCTTAGTGTGATTGCATTTCTATGTCTGCGTCTGGCGATGAGTGCAGGTTGTAACGTTTGTCTTGCCTAATGTCATCTGGAATAGGCTCCAGGTAACTGGGACCCTCAGCAGGATAAAGCAGATATAGCTAATGGATAAATTATGAGTTCAGGTCAAGTCAGGTTTACACGTTTAAGATGACTAACACTGACCAAAGTGCTGCACACTAAAAATAGAGAATGCTAAATAGTAAAAATGTCAATAAAATTAGAAAGCTTTATAAGTCAAACAATCTCTTGGCTTTTTCCCTTTTTAGCGGTCATCACTGTGGAGTCCATATTGATTTGACACAGGTTATTTTATTTTATGTTAAGCCTGGCACAATCTTCATTTATCCAAGCTTGGGACTCTATGTGTAGCTAGGGCAACGGGGGGTGGGGGTGGGGTGGGTTGCAGCATCCTGCACAGAGACAACATGACAGGGCTGGGAAAACCGCTTTGTTGGAGGGACAACTATCCTATCGACTCCTATCAACTGTGCCCTAAAACTGTGTACATTAGATAAAGATGCAAAAAAAAAAAAAAAAAGAATGCAAATGATAAAAAATAGACTCATACAGTCGTAAAAGCAAAGGAATAATAATGTGAATAATATTAAGATGAAGTGATAGATGACAGTTTTACATGTCTCTATGGGCTAATGTAGAATATCATTAAGAAATAAACCATTAGTCCTGTTTTTCTAATTAATAATTGTACAAGTTTACTCAAACTCATATATTAAAGGCATGCAGGTAAATATGAGACCATTTATTTTAATGCGATTACTTTTCAGAAGGAATGAGGCATTGTTTCAACAAAAACATGTAGTTCAGGCTAAACAGTAATACTAAATCCCACCAAGGCCTCATTTACAATAACTATAATGTAATATAATTTAACTATAATGTAATTTGATTTATCAGGGTAACTATAGGAAAGTTTTGGTTTAATAAATTAATCAGTCCAATTAAAAGGTGTGTGTGAGAGACTGTGTGTGTGGCAGTAAGAGAGAACAGCTGAAGTTGTTAAAGTGCCTTGAGTGGTCCCTGCACTAGAAAGGCGCTAAATAAGTGCGTTGTTGTTGCTGGTTTGCTGTCAGGTCAGCAAGATACAAAGGAGCTGGCCTTATAGGTGTCTTCCAAGCCAACAGTAAAACCTGAGATGGCTGTGGTAGGAGGAGGAGGTAGAGCAGCCGTCTGTCATTCTGAAAGTCAGTGGTTTTGTTGCCTGGCAGTCCATATTTTTAGAGCGCTGTGTGAAAGGATGCATGTGGCTTGTAGCGTAAAAAACTCAAAGTGGTGACAACCTGAAAACAGAAGTACTATAAAGAGCCTCTAATTCTAAACAACAGTGTGTGTGACTGCTCCAAAGAAATCAAACAATAAACAGGATATAAAGCATCAGGTTTCTTCATTTCAAAACAATATATATATATATATATATATATATATATATTTATATGATCATTGCATTTACATGTCAAGCATAAAACTGTATCCACTTCAATACAACCATCTAAGTGATGCGTACCATGAGGATGAGAGAATTCACCACGACTGATTCTTTTTTCCAGTGTCTTTGATAGAGGCTTTATGTACGAGTGTCTCTAAAGGAAAACAAAACAGAAGTGGCACCTCAGAGTCTGAAACAATCTCATTCACACAAATTCAGTCTCTACATAACTACCTACCTGGATAGGAGGAACTGCAGCAGACGGTGCAGTGCGTACAGGGATCCCACTCAGCGGGCTCCTCGGTGAGGAGTGCATTTGAACTGCGTGGCCCGGTCCATCTGTAAGATCCAGTATCAAACTCACTGAATACCAATTAAAGCCAACCCTTTGGTACTAAATACTACATTACTATAATACTACCACAATGCATTTTTTGATAGCTGTGTAAATGCTGCATATAGTACTTGTATTTGTGTAGGTGTTGTATATGCCATTTAAAACCAAATGATATGAAATACAAAATGTAGAGACGATGAACTTAAGAAACCATAAACTTTAGCAGCATCAACTTTCAACAACTTTCATTCATCGCATTCACATGTGATTACATTTTTGGTCATCTTTTCTGATATCTGGTTACATATGCAACATTTTAGCCTGTGTGAACTTAAAAGTATATTTTGTTCAGGAAAAGCTCTTTTCTTTTTTTTTTTTTGCTTGTCAGCACATCAGTGCAACAAACAGCAAGTCTGATGTGTTTTATTATGATGAAAACAGCAACTATAGATTGATGAACTCACAAAAGGCTTTCAGATATAAATTTTGAGTTGTGACCGAAACTAGGCGTTACATAGCCATGCAACATTTTTTGTTTATGCTAAAACTTGCTCAATAAATGTGAACAACCATCTCTACAGTCGCAGTAAGCAAAGCACAAAATGATTAATGCTTGGCAGATTGGGCAAAGCTCAGAACAGACAGTCCTGCACAGCTGCAAACGCGTTTTCTACAGAAAGAGACATTATATTCCTGTTAGAATTCACACCAGCTCATCAGCTGCTCTGCTCTGCAGTCAGACTGATGTGAGGGGAGGCCCTGTCGGTGTGTGCTGAGGTGCTTGGTGCTCACTTTGTCCAACAGTGTCAAAGGACTTAATGAGGGATTTCACAGTAGCTCCAGGCTCTGAGCTGGCATCTCCATTGGCGTCGGTGGGTGTGGTGGGGATCATGGAAATGCCGCACCAATGACTGTTGCTATCGGAGTCGGAAACTTGCACCTCCTCACTTTGGGACCTGACGGACACAATGAACAGGATTGCTGTATAGACAGATAATAAACATGGTTGTGATTGGTGAGTGTGTCGACATAACATGTGACCCAGTAATCAGACTTTACTTTAGCGTTTATCTTATGGACTGACTTGCTGATCAATAACAATACATGTTCTAAAATGGGGAGCCTGCTCAGTTTATTGACAGCGCCAGGTGATATAGCTTTCGACTAAACAATTGCCGGTAGCTGATGAACAGCTGGAGCCAAACCTAAATTTGGAAACACAATCTTAGCAATCAAATCATGAAGACACCTTTAACCCACTCTCCGATATTGGATTTGAAGCCACAGACTGAGGGCCTCTTAATCAGTAATGATGAAGAAGGAATGATAAAAAATTCCTTAACTCACCTCTGGAGAAAAGACTGTATAGACTGACAGAGAAACGCAAATGCAGTTGAACTGGTGTAGTTTAATTTATTCATAAATCCAATGAACAGCACTCAAATACTTGTGTAATCATTCACAGGCATGAAACGAGCCGTGTCGTTCTTGACAGAATAATTTAACATAAAATGACTTTGCACAGCATCATCTCATCTTTTTCTCGATGGTGTTTTTAATGTATCCAAATGTTAACGAGTTGAGCATCAGCGCCTTATTTTCTTGCTGAACAATATGGCTTTAAAACTAATTTTAAGTAGAACCTGGTGATCTATGACCATATATCTTTGTACTACTACAATGTGCAGTATTCTTCATGGATTTAGTTCACAGATGAAATTAAACAACGCTGTCATATGTGACTTTGTAGAATTTGAGTGTAATGCATAAAATTATATTGAATAAATAAAGTTTTTAAACACTATGATTCAAAACTCACCCCTGTCCCCCTCAAAAGTTTTGATACGTTTGGTTATGCAGCTAAAAAGGTGGAATTATGTTTAGACAAACACTCAGTGTGACAGCAGTTTTTTAAGGAGAAAAATATATATTTATTTGATGCAGTCTTCCTAAACTACGACTAAAAATCAACCATAACCAACAGTTTTGTTTGTTTTTCAGAATCCTGAGGTATTTTGGCTGTTCATATTTGTTGTAACTGCTAATATTGGCAGTGTAATATTTAAAGTGACTGAAAAATAGAAAGACCAAGAACATAAAAAAAGAATTTAACAAAACAGAGCTAGTATATATATATATATATATGCTTGTTGATAAACATTTAAGTTCATAGTGTGTGTTCCATAGTGCCATCTGTTGGCTAAAAAAGAAACTGCAAGTCCAATTGCGGCCCAGAGACCAATGTTCTTAAAAGAAAGTAAAGCTTCAGTTTTACATCGATGTCAAGTTTTAAGGTAAACAAACAGAGGTCGAAGTGGCAGTGATTTCATTTATACAATTCAGTTCTATCCTGTTCTGCTTTGACATGTGGATTTTCTGTTACAAGATTACCATTATTATAGAAGACTCCTGCAAATCATTTCCTACTGGCTGAACATTCACCAGCATTTGTCATATTTCCTGCTTTTATATTTCATGATACTCTTTGGAACGTGACCTGTTTTTTTTTTTTCTTCATTTTTTTCTATTAGCTGAAAGGCACAAAGCAGCTTTACACATTATAAAAAGTCTCAAATGTGGCATTTCGACAACACAAGATAATTACATAACAGAGTACATTCATTGAGAAATAAAAATACATTATTCAAAATGCTCCAAAATGACATGTCAAAAAAAATGAAAGCCATGTCTTGAGACTTTTGTATGATGCAGCTACACTGCACAGTGACCCACAACAAAACTAGATTTCCACATTGCATTTTGAATTACATAAGTGCAACAATAACACTGTCTTCACGTGACGCTGAGGTGAGGGTACTTCTCTAGTGCCCTTCGACTGCTGTCTTGGAATCAAAAGTGGCTCCGGTGCTTATTCTGAAAAGAAAAAGTACAGAAAAGCTCAATTATAGTATGCAACTACTAAATAAAATTGATTTTAAATAAGTGACCTTGGATTTCTACTTCATGTTATTTTGGAAGCCAGACCTTTGGGCATCATAAACTCTGCTCCATGCATACCTCATAGGATTAATACAGTCACTCATACTGTTATGTCAAAATCATCCTGTGATGAAGACCCTGAGGAAATGTATCTGTATGAGACAAAGCATGAGTTCAATCCAGTCATGCTCGTGCAGCCCGTCCTCCTTTTTAATTTGAAGGTAGGAGGGTTATTCGTCCAATGAACAGCAGGTGGCACCAGATACATCTATTTGGTTTATATAGGTTTTAAGAGCCAGAAAAAGCAAACCAAAAAAGGTATAATAGTCCTAAAGGGGCAGTCAGCCAGCATATGGAAGAACAGACGGAGTCAGACAGGCTGAAGCAACATGAAGCAAACACAGACAGGAAGGTCAGTGAGCATCAGCAGCACACAGGGTAGAGGGAGCAGGCTGGCTGGGAACTCACCTGGACTTTACAAAGGGAGGGCTTGTCAGAGGGACATCTTTGACAGAGTCATCACAGGGAGCTGATGGAGGTAGGGAGCGGACGCAGCATAACAGCTAATCTTGGGGAAAGTTTGGCGATTTAGACATGGTCTAAGACCACTAGTGTAACTACATACAGTGCAAGTACTACTGGTCATCTGAACAAAAAAACACTTAGTATTAAACCAAATATTCATATATTTTTTTTCTATATTCTCAAACTGCTTACACAAAGGACCTCATTCATGAAATCTTCATAAATCTGTGAGTGGATTTGCACACAAATCACCTTAATACTAAAAACCTACTGTGGAACGAACGCAGCCTAAAACTCCCATTTGTTTGTAAAAAACGTGCATACATTCATGGATTCCATTTAATCACCAGCTGGTGGTGCACTGATGAAGATCGTTAATTAGCATAAACCCCTGTTCAGGGACGATCCTATGGGGACTTGTAAAGGCCCATCATCATCATCATCATCTTGCGAGTCTATCTTGCGCACATTTAAAACTTGGCGTACAAGCTGAACGTTCAAAAAGAGAGAGAAAGAGGGAGAGAGATTTTTCAGACCTGGCGATACAGGTAATTTTAACTAAAGGAGTGCATAGAACATATTTTTCTTTTGCTCTGTTAGTAGGCTACTGGCATGAAAGAGATAAGCGAGGAGAAAGACTGGAAAGAAGTGACTAACAGCCACTAATGCCTTGTCATCTGTCCAACGAAGCATTCAAGAGGTGAAACGGAAATAGTTGGATTTAAAGATGGATGCAAAAAAAAATCTGCATTTCTCTAAATAGACAAAACTCTGCTGCAAAACAAGTGCGTTGCTTCCGTAACTGGAGATATCTTGTTATAAGGATAGAAACAGATGCTTCACAGGAGTCAAGTTTTCACTTTTTATATTATACGTTGTATTGCTATACGTTGCGGCATCTGGTGGTGTTTTTTGCTTTCAACACACATTTTAAGACATTAGTGGTAAGAATAAAATTGATTTCCTTAATTGTACTTTTGTTTTTTAGTTTGATGGCTCACAAACTTTGGACTCCTTTTGGAGCTCCAATAAATCTATGTGAAGGAGACAAGGACACATATTTGACCTTTTACAGATTACTTCCAATGTTTATGTAGTCCACCAGTCCTGAAACCACTTAGAATCATTCATGGCCTTCGGCAGGAGGGTCCCCCCATAATGAGCCACGTCCTGCTCAAGTTTCTTCCCACTCAAACGTTTTTCTCCCACAATGGGATTTTTTTTTTTAAAACTTCCTATCATTTCTTTACTTAATTTGCGTCACATTTAATAATATTTGCTTGGATTTGAACTGAATTGAATAAGTATATAATCGGGCATGTCTAAGTAGCTTCATTAGGGGCATTAGGAACTGGTTCTGTAGCAGATCCTCCTGGATCTCTGGCACTGGAAGACTCATTTTAAGTCTAAGCTTTTCCAGTTTAAGCTTCAGATTGTTAAGAAACACAATCTGAAGTTTAAGCATGCAAAAAGCCCATCAATTAAGATAAATGCGTTATATTTAAAATGTATTCTTATTACGTTTAAAACACGCATTTTAAACGTATGTCGAGCAATATTTATGTACACTAATCATTTCCACAAGCTTTACACATGATTGGAGGAAGGAGTAGTGTTACAAAAAATTCCAGACTACTAACATTTTCATGAATGCACAAACATGCACAAATTTTGCTCTGCTCACCATTTATATGTCTTTGTTCTGTTCACATTTTATGAATGAGGCCCAACGTTTGTGCGTCGACAAAAGTCTAAATTATTTAGAAATTTGCTTGATTAAAGGTTATACCATGGTTGGCCACACAGATAAAGTGTTTACTACAGCAAATCTAAGCAGAATTTGCCAAGGCACGGTAATGAAATTAGACAAAACCATCAAAACACTATGGCATTTACATATTTAATACACTTATATACTTACACATCAATGGAAGGCTCTATAAACATGCCAATCATAATATTGCATGGCAGCAGTCCAACACTGCAGTATATAAACGTGCAGTATAAAAAAAACAGCAAAACACACTGGTGTGGAATACTTTTTCTTTTTTTTGCCACCAAGTCTGCTTTTTCATGCAATAATGTGTCAGATCAATTTGATATGTTTTGAGTCTCATGTTTGAATCTTACTGCAGGCTATTGGTACATGTCACAGAAGGAAAAAGAGGGGGCAGCAGCTTAAAGGAGTAGAATACACAGAAGAAGACTGCTTTCATTGACCAACAGAGTCTGCCAAATCCCAGAAACCTAAACTCAGAGAATGTAATCTACCAAGTTATCAACTGGATAATATCAACACAAAATGCCATCATTATTGAATGTCAGCTAGGAAATTTGGAAACCTTTAAATCAAGAGTGTTTGGATTAATTGTTTGAGCCACACAGCACTTTGAGGAGATATGGCAAGACTCTGGCAGGTATCTTATGTCCTTAGACGTTCAGAGCGAAAGGAACTGCAGACTGACGCTTAACAAAGGGAGCCGGAAGAGGTGGGCGAGTGTAATGTGTAGTGAAAAAGTGGATCATGGTGAAAATGGTACCTGACTCCCTGTAGGCCCTCAAGGTCTGCAGATAGCTTTGCATTGCGATCCTGCTCCTCCTGCAGCTGCCTCCTGAGTGTGCGCAGCTCCTGCTGAGCTTCCACTTTGATATCATTGGCAACCACCACTGCTGTCTGGAGGTCTGCCTGAAAACGACGCCATTCCTCCTTTTCATCCTAAATACATAAACATATGGATTAGGATTGGTGGGTAAAAACATACAGGTTTGTTCATATAGAAAAACGCAAAGAATGAGTATAAATCCTATGAATTTAGTTGACTGTATCCAGTAATTGGTCCTAAAATCAAGCAGAAACACTGATGAAGTAAATTTTATCAAATTACATTTGTGCATAGTTTCATTGAAGAAAAAAAAGTACTTGTTGGGAATTTTCTGCTTAAGGAAAACAAAAGGAGCAATTCAAGAGACATCAAATGTACATTTTACACCATGTACAAGAGAATGATTCCTTGCAACATAATCCTACTATCTCCATTATGCTGAAGTAGATTTTCGGTCATCCAGAGGTCATGGCATTCTAAAAAAGCTTTAGCCGAACACAAAAACGTCTTTCTTTGATAATTGAAGATGACTCGTCACTTATCAAAAAGATATCTTCAATTCAAATTAACTAATGAACACTTCAAGAAAGCACTTCACACCTGTGCATACCCAAAGTGGGCCTTTGTAACATCAGTTAATAAATGTGTAAAAATGCAACAGCATTGAGCATAAAAGATGAAGCTTAGATTAAACTGAGGAGGAGACCATGCTTGATTGATTTTGAACAAAATAGGATTGTATTTCAGGGCTTTATTTGTTTGTGCATTCAGACTGATCACGATTTCAGGATTTCTCCTAGCAGTCATAAAAAAAATTATGGTGTACTAAGTTTTGGTGTCATTGCAGTGAATTGTCTACTTGTACTACTTGTCTGTTCATTCATTTGCATTCCACTTTTATGTTTTTATGTGCCATGACTTGGGATGTACACCAATCAACATTGTTACTGCCAACAGATGCATTAGGGCCCATCAGATTTCTGTCTGTGGAAACCGAAGACTAAAAGAACACTTTAGTTTCTTTGCTGTGTTCTTTCCTAAAAAAAAAAAAAATGGTTGAGGGACCCACTGCTACTGACCTGCTGAGGGAGGAGGTTCTTGTATAGGAAAAATGTTACCATGTGTAGGGTAGTCTGCAACATTTTTTGCCAGGTACCAAGTGCCAAAATAGCATCAATGTGACCATCAGAATTCAGGGTTTACATTGCATTGTAACAAGATGAGTCCTGTTTACTCATGTTACCTGTCAGTGGTCATAATGTTATGCTTGATTTGTGTATGTGGTAGAAGACAAAACCCTGGACAGATCCCCCCCATCTCCCCAACACACACAAATAACATTATTCAAATACCCCATAAAAAAGCTCCTTATAACCTACAAACATTTTTCTAAATGCCACATGAACAATCTTCAGTGGAAAGAATAAAAGGTCATTTGGAAACAAGACAGGAAAAACTGATGCCCAGGATATCATCCTGACTGCCCCGACATAGCTACTCTACCCAAAATCTTCCTTTTGAATGTCATTTTGTCATGAAAAATGCTCATTAAAAATAATGTGGATGTAAACTTGAAATCTAGAATAAAGAATCAATTTTCTGGTCATGTATTTGCATAAAAGGTATGTAAATTTAATAGCCACCTGGTAACAAGTATTTCCTAAAGACATTTTCATATGGTGTGCATTCAAATTTGTCTTTGTTACATTTGATTACGTTAGATTTGAAGCTCGTTATAAGTGAAGTTTGAGATCCACTCTACATGCAGTGTAAAGTATTATGTAACACAATCAAATTAATGCTGTCTGCTCTTACAATGTCATAACTGCACTCGACAGGTCAATGACCAGACTTCCTGCTGACTTTATAGAACCGCATATAGAAAAATGTCTTACCTTCATTTGTCTATTTAAAACCTTCAGTTGTCGCTCTGCTTCAGCTTTTTGCTCCTCCAGCTTTTTGACAAGATCTGCAACAGCAAATGTGAGGCCTCAGAATTGCAAACCAAAACCTAAAGGTTACCAAACTGTACACACAAAGATTCTCACTGATAAACAGCAGTCAATATTAGGTGCAGATTTCATTACAGTGGAGTTTTCATAAAACAGAATTTCTTTTAAAAAACATTGCTAAATCACTCCTTTCTGTCATAAGAACAACACATAGCCATATAGAATTTCAGTTACAGCATATCAAAAGTAGTTGTACTATAGTTTGGACATATTCGTTACAAAATACAACAGCAGAGAGGCATTTCTTTTAAATGTTTTTTTTTCTATTTTGTCACCCTTTACTAAAGATAGACAAAGTGTTACCAATAAACACCAGAGTCATGTCTCTTAACTCATTTTAAGAGCACCAGTGAAGACTTCCCACAGAAGCAGATAATTGAACATGCATTGGTCTACATACTCTCCATGTCCAGGACAGCTTGTTTGGTGTGGCAATTGACAGCCCTCTGCTGCTCAACCTGATCCTCCAGCTCGAAGATGGTCTCCTTCAGCTCCTTCACCTGGTTCTCTGCTTGTAAACCAGCTTCCTCCAGGGAAGTCACTCGGTTACTCAGCTCCTGTTCTTTCTTTTCAGCCAGCTCCTCAACTTGATTGCATTTGACCTCCATCTATGTGTAAAAAAACATTTGAGGACATTTTAGTTGTGACATTGTTTTAGTACAGTCAACACATAGAACTATTGGAAGCTTTGTGGTTTATAGCATTTATTGTATATGTGGTACTGTGCCCCATATGTCA